>SKCR01024122.1:0-45827 GCA_019454045.1 Zanthoxylum bungeanum
GTTCAGAAATGGACCGCTTTCACATCAGCGTTGGTTCGAAAATGGACCGCTCTCATATCAGTTATGGTTCGAAAATGAACCACTTTCACATCAGCAATGGTTCAGAAATGGGCCGTTATCACATCAGTTATGGTTCGGAAATGGGCCGATATCGCATCAGCAATGGTTCGGAAATGGACCGCAATCACATCAGTTATGGTTCAGAAATGGGCCGCAATCACATCAGTTACGGTTTAGAAATGGGCTGCTATCAGCATCAGTTATGGCTCCAAAATGGGGCACACACTCATCTTGCCGAAAATGGCGCTCCAAAATGGGGCACACTCTCATCTTGCCGAAAATGGCACTCCAAAATGGGGCACACTCATCAGATGCCGAAAATGGCGCTCCAAAATAGAGCACACTCTCACTTGCCGAAAATGGCGCTCCAAAATGGGGCACACTCTCTTGCTGAAAATGGCGCTCCAAAATGGGGCACACACAACAGATGCCGAAGATGGCATTCCGAACGACACATCATATACTTGTAATTTTTGCTTTGTATTTGCAGGTTTGTGGCGGCAATGACCTCTCATCAAGTAACGGTTCAAAAATGAGCCATCTCTCACCAAGTAACGGTTCAAAATGAGCCACATTCTCACACATCAAGGTTCGGAAATGGACAGGTACCACATCAACTGCCGAAAATGGCGCTCCAAAATGGAGCACCCACAACATATGCCGAAAATGGCACTCCGAGAATGGAGCATGGTTCGAAAATGGACAATCATCACCACTGCGGCACTCTAGGTACAGAGACGCAACTGTGACACCTCAGGTACGGGGTTTAGCACGCCAGGTACGGTAATATTTACTTAATTCTGCACAACAGGCAAGTCAGGTGGTAGCTGGCAAGCCAGGTAAGTAAAAATGCATTGCACGAACTTTGATAGGACTGTCATTGCCACACACTGCACAGGTCCCATCAAAGTGGGGGCGACTGTAGGCATTGCATTTTTGCATACCAGCCCGATGATGGGCCTCGTACGGAGGCAGTCTCTTTTAAGTCGCGGGAGTCGCGGGAAGCGGACGCCGGAAGGGCAAAGTCAAGAATTGACTTGTTGATGGATTTTATTCGCTTGTTTTGCTTCGGGTTTCGTCGTCGCTTTCCCATTTCAAAATCATCCTTCACTCGGAACATTTTCCTCGCTCTTTCTCGCACCTATTCTCTCTCTAATTTTTCATGCTTGTGACCCTTCAACTTCCATACAAAATAAAAATCACCAACCAATTAAATAAATTTGAATTAAATTAAATCATTAAGAAATACCAACCAATTAAATGACAACTTTAACAAAAATAAACAAATAATCAAATCAAAACACAAAACAAATACCCACTTCTTCACCTTCACGTGTAACATACACACACAAAATCAAAACCCACTCACACTAACAAACAAAATAAACAACAACCATCATAAACAATTAAATAATTTCACAAACAAAACCAAAAATAATTCTCCCTTTGTCCCACCAATTCGGCCACACATGCAGACCACCCTTCTTTTATTTTTCTTTTCTTTATTTTAACCAACCCACCACCTTTCAAACAAATAAACAAACAACTCCATTTCTTTTGAATCCCACGTGAACACCTCCCCCACCTTCTTCTTTTTTATTATTCTCTCTCCAATTACTTCATTTTCTTTCGCAAATACACCAAACCCTCTCATTTCTTTTCCTTGGATCCACGTGAATGTGCCCCTCCAAAACAAGAATCATCATCCATTTGTCAAACAAATGCCCCACGTAAACCTTATCACCACCATTTGATTTCTTATTTGTTCCCCACACAAACCCTTCAATCATGCGTGTGAATCACCCAATCCATCACCGTTTTGATCTCTTGTTTTTTCCAATTGAACCCTTCAATCACGCTTGGAACACACCCTACACGAAATAAAAACCATAATCAAAAACCTGGAATCATTTTTGGCTCTCGGATCTCCATCATCTGAGATGATCCATGACCATTAACCTCTCGGCACCATCACCTTGATCACGGGGGGCTTCATCCTTGATCATCAACGATCACCTTGGATCATCATCAACAACTCTTCTCGAATTCCCCCCAATTTTCCTCATTTCATGCCATCATCAGCCCTCAATTGCAGGGATCTCTCTGGGCTCACTGATCCACCACTCTCCATCATCAACTGATCCACCACAAAAATAACCTGGATCTGGACCATCATCATTCGGCCTTTTCTTCATGATCAACCTTCATAGATCAACCCTAAGACACCATTAATCATCATCAATCATCACTGCCATCAACCTCACGTCCCTGACCCTTCATCACCTTCTCGGCTGGACTGCACAAGGAACCTCTCGGCATGATCAATCATCTTCATCATCATCTAAAACTCATCAGATCTGGATCATCATCAACACTAAAAGCCTTCATCACTCAAGAAGCCCTCAACAAGCAACACCACACATAAACCATGACCAGCCCTTCACGGCTACAAATGAAACCCTAACTTCATCAACAGCCCACCTTGACGTTAACTGTATCCTCACAGCCCCTAACCAAACACAGTCCACATTGCTCAACCTTCTCGCCAAATCACTACCCTTAACTTCCCAGCCAACACTCACAGCAACTAACGCCATAAGCCCACTCGCACAGCCTCACGCCATTAGCCAAGCCACACTCAGTCCACCATCAACGTCCCCACTGCACCTCTCTTACGGCACAAACACAGCCATGTACTCGTGAAATGTGATAATAACCCTAAACCCTGCACGTGATCAGCCCATTCCCTCACTGCAACTCCTCACCCTTCACTGTCTCAGCCACCACATCACACGCACGAACCCCACACAGACCACACGCTATTACTCTCATTCGGCATGACCTCTCTTCTCCATGGAACACACATGTAACAGCCTTCAACGTCACTGCTCCTCTTGGCTCCATTCACTGCCTACAACTCACGCACAAAGACACATCCATCGCAACAACCCCTGGAACCAGCTTCCTCCATACATGCCCTTTTCACACCTCACACAGACATGTTACAGCCCCCTCTCACACGTTGAAAACCAGCCCATGCAGTGAGAAACAGCCTCCCATTCTACCGTGAGAAGCCAACTCTCAAGCCCTTCAAACAGCCAACGAAATAGCACCCCATAAAAGCCCTAATAAATTGCCGAGAAGAACACTCCCTAACTGTACAAAACTCACCCAAAACCGAAGCCTAAACAGCCCAAAAACTGAGACAGAAATGACTCAAAAATAATCCAAGAGATAGAATAAGAATTTGAGTTAAAAACAGAGAGAAAAACAGAAGAAAACGGCGAGCGGAAGCCACGAGTAAAAATAGAAAAAACGGAAGAAACAGCGGATCCGTTGAAAACGGACAAAACAGTGAAAACGGCGAACCTGGACAAAACAGCAGAAAAAACGCATCAGTGAGAACAGTGGAATGATAACCCCTTCCGGAACCGCGGAACGCACTTCCGGACAGCGACTAAAAAAAGGTAAGACCTGAGGGCACCCTTTGTTATTTTGTTGTTCCGGACACAACGTACTCGGTTGACGTCGAATACGTCTAATCAGGTATGTGAAGTCCTACATTGAGAACGGCCAAATTCCTTGGCCACATGTTTATTCCGCATGTGTTAATTTATGATATTCATGAGATTGTATGATGTGTATTCTGGATGAACGGAATATGTGTTTTCTCTTGCGGTATATCGGATGGAAACCTGGACGTAAATTCCGTAGCCGATTCCGAATGGACGGTAGTATGGTCTGCACTCGGGATACAACGCCACGTACCACTTACGATACACATATCTCGTCTCATCCAAATTTGTATTTGAGCATGTTATAACCTTTAGGTTATTCGTTTATTATTTTAAGCATGATTTAGTTTAGTTTGTTATTTATTTGTTAAGGCATATTTAGGTTGTCCTTTATGCATATTATTAGTTTATGATGTGTTTGAGTAATGATTTATACATGTTAATGTAATGATTCAATGTGCTCTTTGTGTTATATTGCGTGAAATTATTTGGATAAAAGCATGTTAGATCTAAGTACCCTTGAGCATGCATGCTAAGTAGACTTGGTTAATATTACACAAATCACAAACATTACAAGTGACATAAAGTAAGAGACCATTCCGAACCCAACGGTTTGAGGTCTTCTCCTGCGAGGGGTGAGTGCGGCCTTAAATCTTTGTCTCGGTTCACACCGGGTGGCGACTCCATGTTATTTCGAATTCCCGACCGGGCCGCGAGCCCGGAACAGCGTCGCCCAGTTGCTGTTGTCTACACTGATGAGACCTTAACAAAGATAATAAATTGGTTGCCAATTTGCACATGAAAAACCCTCGCAAAATATTAACCGTTTTTCCTTACATTGAGTGATTCTCACTCAAGATCCGAGACTGGCATTGGCTTGTTGGCCAAAGTCAAGTCCTTTTTTCCGTCAAGGATGTGTTTGAATCACGAGAGCTTTGTTCCATATTGGTGACTTGTCCAAGTTGTGGTTTGTTGGCCAAAGTCAAGACCACTTCTTGTCCATTGACATTGATTACGAAGCTGTCCATGGTCAATGGGTCGCGCTTAACTGGGATCACTAAGTTTGTTGTGCCAAAGCCAAGGCTTAGTTGATTCAGAGGAAATAGGTTAGGTAATACATTGGATGTATTGGCATATATAAGATATATGTTTCGGACTTGGATGTCCCCCTACCGGATCTAGGAATTGGATTGGATCCAATCGATCTTAGAGATCTACCGAGTTAATTATCATACAATTTGTTGGCCAAAGTCAAGATTGTGTGATATTTAACGGGATCCTAGCCCACTAGGAAACACGGTTTCCCGAGTACTCGACATATGGTTAGAGGCTCGCTGAAAAATAGTTTGAGGCAAGAATTGAATTTGCAATACTCGTTTAATTACTTGCCATACGCGGTCAAAACAAATATCACTCGTCAAATAAATTAATTGTTAGTAGGACTAATATTTAAATGTTGTTTTAATAATAGTTGGACTATATTCAAACTATTCATTTATAGTTGATTTTATAATTGGATTATAGTAATCAATATAATTGATTTTAATCTATTAAATATAGTTGATTGGGCTTTGTTGTACAAAGTTGGGTTTAGGCAAAATTGGTTGGATCCAATTAGGCCCAAAACCGCTTCCATAAAGCCCAAATGCGACATAATGGACCTTTAAAGTTTAATTGGGCCTAATGGGCCAAGATTGATTTCTAGGCTTATGGGGTAATTCCCGGATTGGAATTTGGTTATCGGTTTGACCCGAGTTGACCAAAAGTCCACGCCTTAAGAAATTAATTAAAAGCCCATCGGACTTTAATTAAATTAACGTTGGACGTTAATCGGGCTTTGAGACCCGTAGCGATTAAATTTGGAATTTAAGTCGTAATGGTTCGTTAAATAAAGTGTAGTATTTAATTTGGAATTAAATAGCGAATTAGAATTGAATGCATATTAAATTGGATTTAATTATGTAGTTTAATTTAATTCGAGAATTCGTACTTTGAGTACTTATGCGCAAAACGAGTTTGACTCGAACAAAATCAAATCGTTGTTTGAACATTGGATGATCACTAATTATCAGATTAATTAATTTGATTAGATTGATTGATAACATGCTTGTGTGAATACATGGTTGCGATGCATGAATAATGTATATCGGATGGATATTAAATGGGTGGGACAATTTTAGAAATTGCTGTAATAAATTTGATTTATTAATTGGACCTGCGTGTCCAGCCTTATACCTACATATTCTTTGTATTCTCTTCTCACATATTCCCCTCAATGTAAATGAGGTTTCTTTAGAAGTGTAGTGTAACGGGTAGAAGAAATATTTGTGGTAGCGGGAGAGAGAAATTGAGAGATTTGATCTAGGATCATTGTGTAAAGTATCCATCCGCATATCAATATTATTTTTCATATGCGCTTTATTATGTGTTTATAATGCATGTTTAAGGGTGTATGATGATGAGACCTTAACAAAGATAATAAATTGGTTGCCAATTTGCACACGAAAAAACCTCGCAAAATATTAACCGTTTTTCCTTACATTGAGTGATTCTCACTCAAGATCCGAGACTGGCATTGGCTTGTTGGCCAAAGTCAAGTCCTTTGTCCGTCAAGGATGTGTTTGAATCACGAGAGCTTTGTTCCATATTGGTGTCTTGTCCAAGTTGTGGTTTGTTGGCCAATGTCAAGACCACTTCTTGTCCATCGACATTGATTACGAAGCTTTCCATGGTCAATGGGTCGCGCTTAACTGGGATCACTAAGTTTATTGTGCCAAAGCCAAGGCTTAGTTGATTCAGAGGAAATAGGTTAGGTAATACATTGGATGTATTGGCATATATAAGATATATGTTTCGGACTTGGATGTCCCCCTACCGGATCTAGGAATTGGATTGGATCCAATCGATCTTAGAGATCTACCTAGTTAATTATCATACAATTTGTTGGCCAAAGTCAAGATTGTGTGATATTTAACAGGATCCTAGCCCACTAGGAAACACGGTTCCCGAGTACTCGACAGAGGGTTAGAGGCTCGCTGAAAAATAGTTTGAGGCAAGAATTGAATTTTCAATACTCGTTTAATTACTTGCCATTCCCGCTCAAAACAAATATCACTCGTCAAATAAATTAATTGTTAGTAGGACTAATATTTAAATGTTGTTTTAATAAATAGTTGGACTATATTCAAACTATTCATTTATAGTTGATTTTATAATTGGATTATAGTAATCAATATAATTGATTTTAATCTATTAAATTATAGTTGATTTGGCTTTGTTGTACAAAGTTGGGTTTAGGCAAAATTGGTTGGATCCAATTAGGCCCAAAACCGCTTCCATAAAACCCAAATACGACATAATGGACCTTTAAAGTTTAATTGGGCCTAATGGGCCAAGATTGATTTCTAGGCTTATGGGGTAATTCTCGGATTGGACTTTGGTTATCGGTTTGACCCGAGTTGACCAAAAGTCCACGCCTTAAGAAATTAATTAAAAGCCCATTGAACTTTAATTAAATTAACGTTGGACGTTAATCGGGCTTTGAGACCCGTAGCGATTAAATTTGGAATTTAAGTCGTAATGGTTCGTTAAATAAAGTGTAGTATTTAATTTGGAATTAAATAGCGAATTAGAATTGAATGCATATTAAATTGGATTTAATTATGTAGTTTAATTTAATTCGAGATTTCATACTTTGAGTACTTATTCGCAAAACGAGTTTGACTCGAACAAAATCAAATCGTTGTTTGAACATTGGATGATCACTAATTATCAGATTAATTAATTTGATAAGATTGATTGATAACATGCTTGTGTGAATACATGGTTGCGATGCATGAATAATGTATATCAGATGGATATTAGTTGGGTGGGACAATTTTTGAAATTGCTGTAATAAATTTGATTTATTAATTGGACCTGCGTTTCCAGCCTTATACGTCCATATTCTTTGTATTCTCTTCTCACCTATTCCCCTCAATGTAAATGAGGTTTCTTTAGAAGTGTAGTGTAACGGGTATAATAAATATATGTGTTAGCGGGAGAGAGAAAGGAGAGAATTGATCTAGGATCATTGTGTAAAGTATCCATCCACATATCATTATTATTTTTCATATGCGCTTTATTATGTGTTTAGAATGCATGTTTAAGGGTGTATGATGATGAGACCGTAACAAAGATAATAAATTGGTTGCCAATTTGCACACGAAAACCTCGCAAAATATTAACCATTTTTCCTTCCATTGAGTGATTCTCACTTACCACTGCATTTATAAAATCCTTCTCAAGGAAAAATGCATGTAGAGCAACAAATACTTTGTTCTCTTGCGGGTGATAGAAGTAATATCCTTTGGTTTCCCTAGGATATCCTACGAAAAGGCATTTATCAGATTTGGGTTCAAGTTTGGTACCTTCCAAACGTTTAACATATGCCCAGCATCCCCAAATCTTCAGGAAGAGAAACCTGGTTTCCTTCCTGTCCATATTTCATATGGAGTCTGTTCAACAGACTTCGACGGTACCTTATTCAAAATAAGTATAGCACTGTTTAATGCGTATCCCCAGAAGGATATTGGTAGCTTAGTGCGACTCATCATTGACCTTACCATGTCCAACAAGGTGCGGTTTCTCCGTTCGGACACACCATTTAATTGCGGTGTTCCAGGAGGAGTCCACTGTGAAAGAATACCATATTCTTTCAAGTAATCTTGAAACTCACAACTTAAGTATTCCCCACCACGGTCTGACCGTAATGTCTTAATACTCTTCCCTGTTTGTTTCTCCACTTCGTGTCGAAACTCTTTGAATTTCTCAAAAGTTTCCGACTTGTGTCTCATAAGATACACATAACCGTAACGAGATGCATCATCTGTAAAGGTTACGAAGTAGTGAAATCCACCTCTAGCCTGGCTAGACATGGGCCCGCATACATCAGTATGAACTAGAGCCAACAGTTCTGTGGCACGTTCACCTTTACTGCTAAAAGGTGATTTAGGCATTTTGCCTAAAAGACAAGATTCGCAGACGTCATATGAATTGGGATCAAATTCGTCCAAGTACCCACTCTTCGAGAGTGTGGATATGCGAGTCTTGTTGATGTGTCCTAGACGACAATGCCATATATAAGCTTCATCTTTTAGATTACTCCTTTTGAGCCTTTTGTTTGTCATTTTAGGAGATTCATTTATATTCAAAATATAAAGACCGTTATTTGCAACAGCTGTGCAAATTTCTGCATCATTCAGATATAAATAACACCCAGTGTTTCTGAATACAAAAGTGTAACCCTGCTGGGTTAACAAGGATACAGATATAATATTCCTAGTTAAACTAGGTACATAATAACAGTTTATAAGTTTAAGTACATGCCCTGAGGGCAGTTCTAAAACAAAAGTCCCTACGGCCAAAACAGCAACAGGTGTTCCGTTTCCGACCCGTAGATCCATCTCCCCTGACGCCAGCACCCTGCTATCATGCAGATCCTGCACATCAGTACAAATATGAGCACCACAACCAGAATCAAAAATCCAATTTTTAAAACTAGAAGTATTCATATTTATCTCAATGACAAACATACCAGAGGCGATAGCCTTGCTAGCCTTGATATCCTCCCTCTGCCCTTTGCCCATTCGGCAGTCACGTTTCCAGTGACCCCTCTTGCCGCAGTTTAGGCAGATGTCGCGAGATTTGTCCTTTGGCTTCCTAGAAGCCACTGTCAACTTGCCTTTGCCCTTCTTCTTGAAACTTTTCTTCCTCGCACCTCCAATTGCCTTGGGCCCGGCCCTTGGCGCATGAGAGGTCGATGCATAATGCGCCTCGCGCTTGCTCCCCTTTAGGAGTTCCTTTTCGGACTCCTTCAGTACGGACAACAACTCTCCGAGAGTGTCGTCAGTATCCATCAACTTGTAGTTGATGATGATTTGTTTCCAAGTATCGGGCAGCGATTGTAATATCATATCAATCGTCAGCTCTGCCTCCAAGACAATGCCCATATTGGCTAACTCATCAATGTCAGCGATCATTTGAGTCCCGTGGGCCTCAACTGATGCGCCGTCTGTCATCCGGGAGCGGAAGAGTTTCCTTACTAGCTCGTACCTCTTCATCCGCTTGTTAGTGCGGTGAAGATCACGCAATCTTGCCATCATGTTATAGGGATCCAAGTCCCTATTTTGGCGTCTGAAATGCTGAGTCATTGCAGCTAGCATAATTGACTGAGCTTGGTCACAATCATCACTATGAGTTCTCCATAACTCTAGCTCCAGTGGCTCAGTGGGTTTAGGCGGGAGAGGCCTCTGAATAGTATACAGTACCCTCTCAGCCCCAAGCACAATCTTGAGGTTCATTTCCCAGTCGGCAAAGTTTGTCCCTTTGAAGACATTATCGCCCATGATTATGTCGCGGATATTACCTTTGCCAATCATCTTGACGACTATAGTCCAACTATAAAGTCAACGATGTTATGGGTACAGTCAAACTGTTACAAGTAAAATAACAATATATTAGTCCAACTAAAAAATATTGACGAAATAATTTTGAAAGACGTGTAAGGCTAATTATCTGAACGAAATTGCAAATTCAATAATAGCCTCCCACTATTTTCTTCAAGTCTCCAACCCTCTGTAGAGAACTCGGGAAATCGCATTTCCTAGCGGGCTAGGATCCCGTTAAATAACATACAACCCTGACTTTGGCCAATAAAAAATTGCATGCTATTTAACTTAGGTAGATCTCTATGATCAATTGGATCTCATCCAATTCCTAGATCCGGTTAGGTGGACATCCAAGTCCGAAACATACGTATAATGTCAATGTATCCGATACATTTTCCTAACCCCTTCCGAATCATCTAGGCCATGGCTTTGGCCAAAAACAAACCTAATGATTCCAGTTAAGCGGGACCCATTGACGAGGAAAGTTTCGTAATCAATGTCATTGGACAAAAAGTGACCTTGACTTTGGCCAAAAAAAATCACGATTTGGACAAGACACTGATATGCAACAAAACTCTCATGATTCAAGTACATCCTTGATTGACAAGGTCTTGACTTTGGTCAAAAACAAACCAATGCCAATTCGGATCTTGAACAAGAATCATTCAATGGAAGGATATTCGCTTAATATAAATTGAGGGATTTTCGCGTAATTGGCAACCAATTTATTTATCTTTGTTAGGTCTCATCATCATACACCCTTAAGCATGCTTCTAAAACATCATAAAGCGCGTAAAGTAAATTAATAGTGATATGCGGATGGATATATAAACAACTTGTTCCTAGAACAAATCACTCCTTTCTCTCTCCCCGCTAGCACTATTCTACTACTACCCAATTACATAATACAATAAGAGAAACCTCATTTACATTGAGGGGAATTAGGTGAGAAGAGAATACAAAGAGATAAAGAGATAAGGCTGGACACGCAGGTCCAATTTATAAATTCCAAATTTACAATAATTTCTAAAATTACCCTTTCCCTTCTAATATCATCCGATATACACTATTCATTCATCACATACATATATATTCAAACAAGACATGCTTTTACAACCAATCTAATCCAATTAATTAGTCTTTGTTTAAGTGATCATCCAATGTTCAAACAACGGTTTGATTTTTGCGCGAGTCCAACTCTATTGAGAATAAGTACATAAGGTACGAATTCGCGAATTATATCGAACTACTAATTAAATCTGATTTAATACGTATTCAATACTAATTCATTCATTTAATTCCAAATTAAATGTTTACACTTTTAATGTGCTTTAAAGACTTAGATTCTAAATCTAATCTTATTGGGCCTCAAAGCCCAACTAACATCCAATGTTGAATTTAATTCAAGTCAAATGGACTTAGAATTGATTTATTAAGGCTTGGGCTTTGGTCAATGTGGGTCAAACCCAATTACCAAGCCCAAATAAGGAATCACCCTTAAGTGCCATAAAACCAATTTTAAGCCCATAAGGCCCAATTAAATTATTAAAGCCCATTAATTAAATTTTAATATTCCAAACATTAAAGTCCAATTAATTAAAGTGTAATACCAAGATTAATACATTAAATCAAATATTTCAAAAATACCCATTTTATTTATTAATCATGTATTTTGCAAAATAAATGTCCAACATTAATTTTATCAAAAATCAACTCCATTTCATGTCCTTGTTGATTCGGCCAAGGTGAGTTTTTGTGTATCGATTTGTATTTCAATCCGATTGAATTACTAATCTACGTCCCATAAACGTTCTAAGTCATCCAATGATCTTATACACAAAAAAATATCAAACCACTCCAAGTAGTAATACATTCGGCCAAGGCATGGATTTGGGGAAAAATCATCCAATGCATTTTTCATGAAATTGATTCCATATAACATCATGTTATACACATGCAAGCATACTTATTAATCAAATTTCATAAGAACATGCTTATATCAATTTCATCATGCCATTCGGCCAAGGTGAATATATTGGGGAAAAATCATCCAATGCATTTTTCATAAAATTGATTCCATGTAAATCATATTATACACATGCAAGCATACTTATTCATCAAATTTCATAAGAACATGCTTCAATCAATTTATCACACCCATTCGGCCAAGGTAGAAATTTTGGGGAAAAATCATCCAATGCATTTTTCATAAAATTGATTTCATATAATGTCATTTAACATACATATAAGCATACTCATTCATCAAATTTCACAAGAACATGCTTCAATCAATTTTACCCAAATTTTAACCTAAAGTATTTCATGCTTAAACCTAGCTCAAATTAATCGTTCTCTCTCTAAACTAGGCACTTTATCCAAGATAAAGTTTCTCCGTAATTAATCCAAGATTAATTAAGTCCGAATCAAATATCATAGGTGAATCTTCAGGAAGCGACCCAAGAGATCTCCGGATATTTTGGCAGTAAATCCGGTCGTCGGATAATCCGAACACGTACGTACCTCGTACTACGTCTATACCGATTCACAAGACAAGGTTGGCTTCTAGCAAAGCGCCATGCCTACCCAATTCTCCAGAAATATTCTTATAGGAATATAAGATCTGTATCAAGCGTAGTATACCGTAGTATTGCGTACATCGATCCAGTATCGGATGGTCACATGCTAGGCCTGGGGCTGGAGATGTGTCTGCCCCGTACGAAACATATATCGGACATCAAGCAACTAGTCTCTTTAAATCGGACAATCCTGACCTGGTCATATTGTCCCGACGGTTGCAACCTTTTATAGAGTACTAGTTCTGTGTCCTGCGTGATCATCGCCTCCATATGTCTGAAGCGATACTTCCATCTTGACATTACATCCAGTACACTACGATTCTCGATAAACCCAGAAGAGGTGTACACAGAACCGGTTAAGGTCCCCAACCACCAAAACCAAAGTTTACCGATTGTCGCAAGTACTAGCGATGTAAGTCTCAGGTTAAGACCATATACACCTACCTTGATGCGGCCTCCCATAGACACGTAGACATACTACCAATGGGATTCCGCGGGGCCTATCTAGAGCGAAGCTGTTTTCCGTACCATCGGTAAAACACAACCTCCTATCGCACTTGCATAAGTATCCAATACTTAAATATATGAGAACTATGCCGTTGTGCCCTCACAACGTGCACAAGCGCAATACTAGTCTATTCCGCATTATCGATGTCCGATCTCGATAATACTACGACTAGGGATATTTAATGATTAAACCTTTATGGATTGATACTGTCTCATATCATCTCAATCCGGTACTAATCATATGGACTTTCGCCATTTATATATCAAAGTAAATATCATTACAAAACGGCAAAAGGCAATTCATTATCACATAGTTAATTTTGTACAATAATACAATATCTTACAAACAGTGACGCTACATGGGACATAATGTCTAACAGCAAGTAGGCCCATGTCTAGCTAGGCTAGAGGTGGATATGAATATTTCGTGACCTTTACGGATGTGGCATCGCTTTATGGTTATATGTTTCTTTTGAAGAACACAAATCGAAAACTTTTAAAGTTTCGAAACGAAAATAGACAAAAAGATCTGCTATAGTATTATACCGTCACAGTAAGACCGTAATGGGAAATACTTAAGTAATAAGTTTCTAATATACTTGAAAGAGTAAAGTATTCTTTCAATAAGGACTCCTCCCGAAACACGTCAGTTTGACGGTGTGTCCGAACTGAGTAACCGAATTTTTGTTGGACATGATAAGGTTGATAATGAGTCGCTCTAAGATACCATTTCCTTCAACGGATAAGCATTAACAGTGCATAACTTATTTAGAATAAGGTTCCATTACAATCTTTTTGACAGATTTCATATTAGATATGAATGGGAAAGAAACTAGGTTTCTCATTCCTAAAACATTTGGGTAGGCTAGGCATATGTTTGGATGATACCAAACTAAAACCCAAATTGGATAAGTGCCAATTGTAGGTTATCCCAAGGATACAAAGTATTGTACTTATACAACTCACTTAAGAACAATTAGATTGTTGCTCACCATGCGGTTTTCCTAAGAGGAATACCGATATGCAGTGGTAAGTGGGAGGATAGTAAGACTCGATGAAAATCAGACTAATACTATTCCTGGCACCGATCCTTAATGGAACACAAATAGTTCATCAAGTATGAAACTATACCATTAATCTTTGAATACACAAGAACCGTGTAAGTCGGAGAGAGTCAGAAAATAACCTGGGGTATGGGTTTCTGATCTCACCTCATAAAGATGTCAATCTTATTGAGTTATACCAACTGACTACGTATGAGGAAGTGATACAAGGTATCGACTCCCTATCATGGCAAAACGTCATGAATCTGAAATGGATTCCATGTATATCAACAAGTTTGGATACTAGTTGATGTACCGCAAGGAATTGTGCCTATTGGTACTATTCAGTCTTCAGGAAGAATACATGGAAGGCAACATACCAACATGTTAAAGCTAGACTTTCTGCGGAAAGTATCGTTATCACAACATTGTGTTGATTACGATTGAACCTTTTACATGTTGCCATGGTAAATCCATTTTGGATAATGCTTGCTAAAGTTGTTGTTTCATTTATGAAATATGACAGCTTAACGGGGAAAATCACTTTCCTGAAAGGAAACCTTTTGGAGGATGTTTAAAACAACCTGACGATTTTGTCGTGCCAAAACTAGAAAACAAGATTTGCAAGGTTAGTCGATCCATGTTTGGATTGAAGACAAGCATTAGGTTCTTAGAATTATCATTTTGATGTAATCATAATGGTTTATGATTTGATTCAAAACAAAATGATTCTTGTATATATAAGGAGGTTAGTGGGAGCGCACTGACGTGGCTATCCCTATAAATAATGATAATATGTCATTTCTTGGAAATGATATTCCCAGATAATATCGGTGAAAAGCTTGGCTTTCGAGAAAATTCTTCGAGAAATCGTACATTAAAAATGTACGTGACCTGGTGTCTCATACGCTTTGAGCATATGGATTTCAAACAATGCCAAATCTGAGGGATAGTCACTAGATTGATGTTTAAGATCAACTTAGTATCTTAGAGATCTAAGGATGTTGTCTTAAACTCTGGAGATGGAGAACTTGAAGTGAATGGGATAACTGTAGCAAGTTTCCTAACCGATAAAGATGACTAAAGTCGCAAACGGTACTATAGACAGTTACGAAAACACGTGCTGGAAATCTTCCAAGCAAGATACGTTAACCGAATAAACACAAATACGGGTTATTGCTATAGCTGAGGCGGCAATATAACCATTTGGGTCGATAACAAATCTAATTAGATTAGATATAGTTCTGTTAGCAGCTGAGGCTAGGCGTCAGCACAGGCTAAAGAATATGGTCTCATCAACGATCCAGATAAATACTTTCGATATTCATCTGATTCGTACGGATCATACTGTTGGACAAAATGACCCATAGCGTCACTATTTGCACAGATCATTGTGTTGTTGTAGGCAAATTAACTATGTACAGGAAATTGCACTCTCATCATTTGTGATTGATCACCTTAGATATATAAATGAAGAGAGGTCCCTATGATTAGTTCCTGGATTGAGATGATATGAGACAGTATCAGTCCGCGAAGGATTAATCATTAAATATCCCTAGCCGTAGTATTTATCGAGACGGGACATCGATAATGCGGAATAGGCTAGTATTGCACTTGTGCGCGTTGTGAGGGCACAACGGCATAGTTCTCATATATATAAGTATTGGATACTTGTGCAAGTGCCGATAGGAGGTCGTGTTTCACACCGATGGTACGGGAAACAGCTTCGCTCTGGAGACCCTTCGGAAATCCCATTGGTATTATGACTAGGTGTCTATGGGAGGCCGAAATCAAGGTAGGTGTGGTATAGTCTTAACCTGAGACTTTACAATCGCTATAATTACGAAAATCGATAAACTTTGGTTTTGGTGGTGGGGATCTTAACTGGTAATCTGGTTCCACCTCTTCTGGGTTTATTATCAGGATCAAGTGTATTGGAAATGTGATGTCGAGATGGAAGTGTCACTCCAGTCATAATGGAGATGATGTCACGCGGATACGGTATTAGTGCTCTTAAAAGTGATGGCGCATCCAATCGTGATATTATGACCAGGTCATGAATATCCGATTATAGAGACTAGTACCAGACATCCGATATGTGTTTCGGACGGGGCAGACCGGATCCAGCCCAGCCCTAAGCAGTGATTATCCGATACTGGGCCAATATCATATACAATTGTATACTAAGCTTGATACAGATCTAGATTATTCTTGATGAAGATGTCGCGAGAACTGGAAAGACTTGGTGCGATTGCTAGTGTTGGAGTTTCTAGAGGTCCCAAGATCAAAACTCAAGCATGAATCATAAGCGAATACAACGATTTAAGTGCGGAATACTTACATCGAGCGGTGGAGATGCGATTTGGCAACAAAAACGAACTGATTTCTTCACTGGTTTGGGCGGAGCAGTCCACTGTCACAGCTCACTGCAGATTCGGTTTTGTGCTTCTGTTTTGCTCCATTTTGATCAAGAAAAACGAGCTCCAAGCTTCATCAAAACGTTCCTTGCTCATGGGTATACTTCCCTTATCACCTTCGCATTGAACCCGGAGTGTGCTAGCACTCTTGTTTTGCCACAAAACACACTTGCTTCCCTCCATTTTCTTTTATCTTGTTCGGCAGTTCACTGCCTTTGCAAAACCAGAAAATGTCGTGAGAGAGGGAGAAGAAGAAGAGGAGAGAGAGGAGGGAAAGTGAAGAGTTATGTGTATACGGTTTTGTGTTTTACTTTATGCATCAAATGCATTTGAATTTCATTTGAAATTCATTTCAAACACATTTGGGTTTAATTCCAAAACACACACATCACCTTTTTAAAATTCATTATATGCCATCATTACCTCTCTTTGAGAATAGAGACAATGTATCATCCCTCAAAGGTGACTAGATACATCCATCATCTATTCGTGTCAAGTAATGAGATATCGCGATCTGATTTGCGGATTCCACCCGTTTCAAAATACGAATGTGTCCGCAAACACTTTCGGGCCCAAATTCGCTAATTCCGAATTAACTAATTTCCGTCGCGACGAGAATTAAATAATTACGCCTAGCGGAATTATTATTCACGTCGCTAACGAATTAATTCTAAATTAATTCGCTCGCCCGAATTAAAATCTAATTTTAAATCCGCGTCGAAATCTAATTTCGTTTAATATATCAAATATATTAATTCCTCGATTAATTCCAAATCAATGTTTCTCTCTCTTCAATTGATATTTTATCCTAGATAAAATGTCTCCGAAATTAATCCCAGATTAATTCTCTCTCTCATCATATTAATCCCAGATTAATATAAGTGCGAGTCATACGTCATCGGTGAATCTTTGGGAAGCGACCCATGAGATCCCCGGATATGTTGGCAGTAAATACGGTCGTCGGTGTATCCGAATCACGTACGTACCAAGTACTACGTTCTACTACCGATTTACGAGACAAGGTCGACTCCTAGCAAAGCACCAAGTCTTCCCAATTCTCCGGACATATTCTCATAAGAATATTAAGATCTGTATCAAGCGTAGTATACCGTAGTATTGTGTATATCGGCCCAGTATCGGATAATCACGTGCTAGGGCTGGGGCTGGATAAGTGTCTGCCCCGTCCGAAACACATGTCGGATGTCTGGTAACATAGTCTCTATAATCGGATATACATGACCTGGTCACAATATCCCGATTGGTTGATCAACACTCAAGAGCACTAGTACCGTATCCTGCGTGACATCAACTCCAATATGACTGAAGTGACACTTCCGTCTCGACATCACACCCAATACACTACGACTCTCTGATAAACCCAGAAGCGGTGTACACAGAAACCGGTTAAAGCCCTGTACCACCAAGACCAAAGTCTATCGATTATCGTAAGTATTAGCGATGTAAGTCTCAGGTTAAGACTATACACACCTACCTCGATTTCGGCCTCCCATAGACAGATAGTCATAATACCAATGGGATTCCGAGGGGTCTATCCAGAGCGAAGCTGTTTCCCGTACCGTCGGTGAAACACGACCTCCTATCGCACTTGCATAAGTATCCAATACTTATATATATGAGAACTATGCCGTTGTGCCCTCACAAACGCGCACAAGTGCAATACTAGCCTATTCCGCATTATCGATGTCCAGTCTCGATAATACTACGGCTAGGGATATTCAATGATTAAACCTTCGGGGACTGATACTGTCTCATATCATTCTCAGTCCAGGTACTAATCATAGGGACCTCTCTTCATTTATATATCTATGGTGATCTAATCACAAATGATGAGAGTGCAATTTCTTTGTCACATAGTTAATTTGCTACAACAACACAATGATCTGTGCAAATAGTGACGCTATGGGTCATAATGTCCAACAATCTCCCACTTGGCACGTAGCGAGTCACTCAAGTGTCCTACACCTGAACTATGTACGGTTCGCTCAAATTGCTGAGGAAAGGTTTTCGTCAGCGGATTTGCTTAATTATCGTCTGACGCGATTTACACGATCATCACATCGCCACGATGTATGATCCGAACGAATCAGATGATATAGAAGTATATATCTGGATCGTCGATGAGACCTTTAATTCTTTAGCCTGTGCTGACGCCTAGCTCAGCTGCTAACAGAACTATATCTAATCTAATTAGATTTATTATCGATCCAAATGGCTTCTATTGCTGCCTCAGCTGCAGCAATAATCCGCATTTGTTGTTTATTCGGCAACAGTTATCTTGCTAGGAAGATTTCCAGCTCACTGTCCCTGTTATTCAAACTTTATAGTACCGTAGTATTTAATTGTTTGGAAACTTGCAGTAGTGATCCCAGTCACTTCAAGTTCTCCTTCTCCATAGTTTAAGATAGCATCTTTAGTTCTCTGAGATACTAACAGATGTTCTCAACTTCAATCCAGTGACTATCACTTGGATTGACCTGATTGTGACTCCATATGCTCCAAGCGTATGAGACACCAATACAAGTACATTTTAAATGTACAATTTCCCAGAGAGTGTTAACAACTTCAAATCTATCCCAGTAGATCTTTATTCCTTGAATAAAGGTTGTTACTCCTCAGAATTCTACGGAGAATTTCTATGAAAGCCAAGCTTTCGACAATAGCTTTATGGGAATTTTCACTTTCAGTGCGCCCTCCACCCACTAACCTCCTTATATACACAAGAATTATTTCGTTTTGAGTTAAATCATAAACCATTATGATTATTTCAAAACGTCAGTTCCAAGAACCTTATGCTTGCTTCAATCCAAACATGGATTGAATAATCCGCAAACCTTGTTTGTCGGTTATACAAAATCGTCAGAATGTTATAAACATTCTCCAAAAGGTTTCCTTTTCAGGAAAGCGATTTTGATCTGTAACTGACATATTTCATAAAGAAATATACAGTTATCAACAAGCATCTTCAAAATGGATTTACCATGTAACAGGTAAAAGGTTGAATCGTTATTAACACAATGTTGATAACGATACCTTTTTCGTCAAAAGCCTAGCTTTGTACGTTGTCATGTTGCCATCCATGTATGTCTTCCTTGAAGACGTTTAATGTACCATAGGCACAATGCCTTATGGTACAACAACTAGTATCCAAAATAGTTGTTATACATGGAATCCATTTCGTATTCATGGCACTTTGCCATAACAGAGAGTCGATACCTCGTATCACTTCCTCTAAACGTAGTCGGATGGTACACCTTCATAAGATTGACATCTTAATGAGGTTAGATCAGAAACCCATACCCTAGGTTGTTTTCTGACTCTATCCGATCTACGAAGTTTCTTGTGTATTTGAAGATTAATGGTACAGATTCATCATTGATGAACTGTTTGTGTTCCATTAAGGACTTCGTGCTTTGAATAGTATTACTACTCGATTTTCATCGAGTATCACTATCCTCCCACTGACCACTGCATATCGGTATTCCTCTCAGGAAAACCGCATGGTGAGCAACAATCATATTGTTCTCATGTGAGATTTACAAGTATTATACTTAAGGTTTCCCTTAGGATAACCTATATTGGCACTTATCCAATTTGGGTTTTAGTTTGGTATCATCCAAACGTTATGCCTGGCATACCCAAATTATTAGGAGTAAGAAACCCCGTTTCTTTCCTGTTCATATCCTATATGATATCTGTCAAACAGATTTATATGGAACCTTATTCTAAATAAGTTTTGCACTGTTAATACATATCCTGTTTGAAGGAAATGATAGCTCAGAGCGACTCGTGATAAACCTTATCATGTCTACAAAAATCGGTTTTAGTTCGGACACACCGTCTAACTGACGTGTCTTGTTTAATTGTGTCCTAGACAACAATGCCATAAATAAGTCTCTATTGATCAAATCAATTTGAGCTATTTATTTGTCATTTATATGTTTGAGATTTTATTATATTCAAAATATAAATTCTGTTATTTACATCTAATGTATTTATCTCAGTATCATCTTTATATAATAAAACACTTTAGTGTTTTAGAATATAAAGGTTCACCCGCAATGGGTTAAACACTGATAAAGAGATAATGTTTCTAGTCAAACTAGTTACATTATAACAGTTCCTAATTTAAGTACACACCCAAATGGTAGTTCCTAAACTTAGGTATCTACGGTCGAAACAGCGACTTTCGTCCCGTTTCCGATTCGCAGAGTAATCTCAGCTTGAAG
This sequence comes from Zanthoxylum bungeanum, assembly GCA_019454045.1. Classification (NCBI taxonomy): domain Eukaryota; kingdom Viridiplantae; phylum Streptophyta; class Magnoliopsida; order Sapindales; family Rutaceae; genus Zanthoxylum; species Zanthoxylum bungeanum. The sequence continues at coordinate 20,794 of SKCR01024122.1, forward strand.
TCAGTATCCTGCTCAAAGCAGATTCTGAATTCAATACATATATATTTTATGTTCCACACTAAGTATTTAAAATCTAATTTCAATACTAGTAGTGAACATAACTTTGACAAACATTTTCAAAGTTAGAGCCTCGCCCTTTCTTTAATTCCTTCGTGTCTTCCATATCCAAATGGCAGTCGCTTTGGTATATGTCAATTATCCTTTTCAATATTTTAGGAACCTTAGGCCAAGCCTTGGTTTTTAGAATATCGAAACGATGTGCACCTCGTGCTACATCCCCAATTGCAAACTTTGACTTTTCTCCACTAGAATAGTCAATTAATTCTCCAAGAATTATTAATTGCAATTTTAATACTTTTAAATCTAAAGATAGATTTATTACAAGTATATTAAATTAAGCATTAAAGTCATCATCACATAAATCTTCCAAAGATTTTATGCTCTACTTATATTGCTTAATTTTGGGCTTAAGGTATAATAAGTTATTTTATCAAATAAAGTAACCTATTATTTATTCCCAATTTGAAAATTAAATCATTTAAATATTTTAATCCCAGATTATATTTTAAATATCAAACTTTTCAATTTCCTATCTTGATTACAATAGTCCAACTATTTAACCAACGATTAGTGGTACTATATATTATAATTTAATAGTCCAACTATATAATCAAATATAATCCAAATTAATTAACCTCAATTACATTGATTACTATAATCCAATTATAAAATCAACTGTAAACTGAAATTAATTAATTCAAATATATTGATTAATATAATCCAATTATATATAATCAAGTATAATACAGTCCAACTGTTTATTAAGAACAACAATTTAAATATTAGTCTAACTAACATTTAATATAACGACGAAATAAATTAAATGAGCGCATTTAGCGAGTATTCGAACGAATGTTGCAAATTCAATACTTGCCTCCCACTATTTTTCGTCGAGCCTCTAACCCTCTGTCGAGTACTCGGGAAACCGTGTTTCCTAGTGGGCTAGGATCCCGTTAAAGTATCACACAATCTTGACTTTGGCCAACAAATTGTATGATAATTAACTAGGTAGATCTCGAAGATCAATTGGATCTCATCCAACTCCTAGATCCAGTAGGTGGACATCCAAGTCCTAAACATATATCTTATATATGCCTATACATCGAATGTATACCCTAACCTTTTTCCTCTGAATCAACTAGGCCTTGGCTTTGGCACAACAAACCTAGTGATCCCAGTCAAGCGTGGACCCATTGACATGGAAGCTTCGTAATCAATGTCAATGGACAAGAAGTGGTCTTGACTTTGGCCAACAACCACAACTTGGACACGACACCGATATGGAACAAAGCCTCGTGATTAAAACACATCTTTGACGGACAAGGGCTTGACTTTGGCCAACAACCCCTGCCAATCTCGGATCTTGAGTAAGAATCACTCAATGGAAGGAAAAAAACGCTTGATATTTAACGAGGGTTTTTTCGCGTGCAAATTGGCTACCAATTTAATTATCTTTGTTAAGGTCTCATCATCATACACCCTTAAACATGCATTCTAAACATAATAAAGCGAGTATGAAAATAATAATAATGATATGCGGATGGATACTTTACACATTGATCCTAGATCAAATCTCTCCCTTTCTCACTCAAGCTAGCACTTGTACTACTTCTACCCGTTACACTACACACTTCTAAAGAAACCTCATATACATAGAGGGGAATAGGTGAGAAGAGAATACAAAGAGAAAGAAGGTGATAAGGCTGGACACGCAGGTCCAATTTAATAAATCGAATTTATTACAAACAATTTCTAAAATTGCCCCACCCATCTAATATCCATCCGATATACATTATTCATGCATCACAACCATGTATTCACTCATATAAGCATGCTATCAATCAATCTAATCAAGTTAATTAATCTGATAATTATGTGATCATCCAATGTTCAAACAACGATTTGATTTTGTTCGAGTCAAACTCGTTTTTGCGAATAAGTACTTAAAGTACGAATTCCCGAATTAAATTAAACTACACAATTAAATCCAATTCAATTTGTATTTAATTCTAATTCACTATTTAATTCCAAATTAAATATCACACTTTATTAATAAACCTTTTTCGACTTAAATTCCAAATTTAATCGCTACGGGTCTCAAAGCCCGATTAATATCCAATATTAATTTAATTAAAGTCTAATGGGCTTTTAATTAATTTCTTAAGGCGTGGTCTTTTGGTCAACTCGGGTCAAACCCGCAACCAAAGTCCAATCCGGGATTTACCCCATAAGCCTTTAAATTAATTTTGGCCCATTAGGCCCAGTTAAATTACAAAGGTCCATTAGTTGCATTTGGGCTTTATGGTTAAGGTTTTGGGCCCAATTGGATCCAATCCATTTGCCTCAAACCCAACTTGATAAAATCAAGCCCAATAGGCCCAATTACAACATTAGAAGCCCAAATCCAATTTAAGGCCTCAAATAATTAAATTACATAAATCCAATTTAACAATTTAATTACTTAAAGTGCATTACATGATTAATCAACTAAATCAACATTTCCAAAACACTAAATTAGTCCAATTAATCATACTCAATTTCATCATCACATGTCCAACACATTAAGATTAAAATCAAACCCATTACATGCTTTACTTTATTCTTGGCAATAAGGTTAATTACATGTCCGATTTGTTTCAATCCAATTAAACCCAATTCGACATTAAATCAATATACCCTAATGATTTTCAACACATCCAATGTTTCAAAAAATCAAAATTCACCAAGAACACAAAGGGGCATAACTCTCGGCCAACACATCAAAATTGGGGAAATTTGTTCCAAACAATATTTAATCAAATTGATCCAACCAATCATCAATTAAACATGTATTAAGCATACTTAATCATCCAATTTCATAATTGCATGCTTAAATCAATTTTTACCCAATTTAAGTTTCATGACATGCTTTCAAAATTGGGGAAATTTGTTCCAAACAATATTTAATCAAATTGATCCAACCAATCATCAATTAAACATGTATTAAGCATACTTAATCATCCAATTTCATAATTGCATGCTTAAATCAATTTTACCCATTTTAAAGTTTCATGACATACTTGGCAATTTGGGGATTTTTCGTCCAAATCGAATTCAATCCAATTGATTCCGCAATTGACGTTAAATCATCATCCCGAATGATTTCCAACACTTCCAATTGTCAAAAATCAAAAATCCCAAGACATAAAATCAATATCAATTTTCGGCCAAGGTAGCAATTTGGGGAAAAATTGATCCAATCATATTTTCTTCAAATTGACATAATCAATCTTCAATACAAACACAATTAAGCATACAACAATCCATCCATTTCATTTATCATGCTCAAATTCAAGTTTGCCCAAATTTTAGCCCTAACATTTTTCATGCTTTTAACCTAAGCTCTTGATGCCATTGTTGGAGTTTCTAGAGGTCCCAAGATCAAAACTCAAGCATGAATCATAAGCGAATACAACGATTTAAGTGCGGAATACTTACATCGAGCGGTGGAGATGCGATTTGGCAACAAAAACGAACTGATTTCTTCACTGGTTTTGGGCGTAAGCAGTCCACTGTCACAGCTCACTGCAGATTCGGTTTTGTGCTTCTGTTTTGCTCCATTTTGATCAAGAAAAACGAGCTCCAAGCTTCATCAAAACGTTCCTTGCTCATGGGTATACTTCCCTTATCACCTTCGCATTGAACCCGGAGTGTGCTAGCACTCTTGTTTTGCCACAAAACACACTTGCTTCCCTCCATTTTCTTTTATCTTGTTCGGCAGTTCACTGCCTTTGCAAAACCAGAAAATGTCGTGAGAGAGAGAAGAAGAAAGAGGAGAGAGGAGGGAAAGTGAAGAGTTATGTGTATACGGTTTTGTGTTTTACTTTATGCATCAAATGCATTTGAATTTCATTTGAAATTCATTTCAAACACATTTGGGTTTTAATTCCCAAAACACACACATCACCTTTTTAAAATTCATTATATGCCATCATTACCTCTTTTGAGAATAGAGACAATGTATCATCCCTCAAAGGTGACTAGATACATCCATCATCTATTCGTGTCAAGTAATGAGATATCGCGATCTGATTTGCGGATTCCACCCGTTTCAAAATACGAATGTGTCCGCAAACACTTTCGGGCCCAAATTCGCTAATTCCGAATTAACTAATTTCCGTCGCGACGAGAATTAAATAATTACGCCTAGCGGAATTATTATTCACGTCGCTAACGAATTAATTCTAAATTAATTCGCTCGCCCGAATTAAAATCTAATTTTAATCCGCGTCGAAATCTAATTTCGTTTAATATATCAAATATATTAATTCCTCGATTAATTCCAAATCAATGTTTCTCTCTCTTCAATTGATATTTTATCCTAGATAAAATGTCTCCGAAATTAATCCCAGATTAATTCTCTCTCTCATCATATTATAATCCCAGATTAATATAAGTGCGAGTCATACGTCATCGGTGAATCTTTGGGAAGCGACCCATGAGATCCCCGGATATGTTGGCAGTAAATACGGTCGTCGGTGTATCCGAATCACGTACGTACCAAGTACTACGTTCTACCGATTTACGAGACAATGTCGACTCCTAGCAAAGCACCAAGTCTTCCCAATTCTCCGGACATATTCTCATAAGAATATTAAGATCTGTATCAAGCGTAGTATACCGTAGTATTGTGTATATCGGCCCAGTATCGGATAATCACGTGCTAGGGCTGGGGCTGGATAAGTGTCTGCCCCGTCCGAAACACATGTCGGATGTCTGGTAACATAGTCTCTATAATCGGATATACATGACCTGGTCACAATATCCCGATTGGTTGATCAACACTCAAGAGCACTAGTACCGTATCCTGTGACATCAACTCCAATATGACTGAAGTGACACTTCCGTCTCGACATCACACCCAATACACTACGACTCTCTGATAAACCCAGAAGCGGTGTACACAGAACCGGTTAAAGCCCTGTACCACCAAGACCAAAGTCTATCGATTATCGTAAGTATTAGCGATGTAAGTCTCAGGTTAAGACTATACACACCTACCTCGATTTCGGCCTCCCATAGACACATAGTCATAATACCAATGGGATTCCGAGGGGTCTATCCAGAGCGAAGCTGTTTCCCGTACCGTCGGTGAAACACGACCTCCTATCGCACTTGCATAAGTATCCAATACTTATATATATGAGAACTATACCGTTGTGCCCTCACAAACGCGCACAAGTGCAATACTAGCCTATTCCGCATTATCGATGTCCAGTCTCGATAATACTACGGCTAGGGATATTCAATGATTAAACCTTCGGGGACTGATACTGTCTCATATCATTCTCAGTCCAGGTACTAATCATAGGGACCTCTCTTCATTTATATATCTATGGTGATCTAATCACAAATGATGAGAGTGCAATTTCTTTGTCACATAGTTAATTTGCTACAACAACACAATGATCTGTGCAAAAGTGACGCTATGGGTCATAATGTCCAACAGCTAGGAGTCGACCTGTCTCGTAAATCGGTAGAAACTAGTACTTTTGGTACGTAAAGTGATTCGGTACCCGACGACCGTATTTACTGCCAGATTTCCGGGATATCTCATGGGTCGCTTCCCGATAATCCACAAATCCACACGATGACGCACAACTCGCACTCTGAATATCTGGGATTAAAAGAAGAGAGAGAAAATTAATCTAGGATTAATAACGGAGATATTTTATCCGAGATAAATGTCGTCTAAAGAGAGAGAAACGATTAATTTGGAATTAATCGATGAATTAATATATTCGATATATTAAACGAATTAGATTCGACGACGCGGAATTAAAATTAGATTTTAATTCGGGCAAACGAGTTAATTTAGAATAATTTGTTAGCGAAGTAAATAATAATTTCGCTAGGCGCAATTATTTATTTAAATTCGATTGAATTAACGTCGCGACGTAAGCTCGGTAATTTCGGAAATATCGAACCCGAACGCGTGAGTGCACGTGGGCCCATTTTCATTTAGAAACGTGTGGGGCCCACATGACACATGTCATTCTAATGCTTTGCATGTAGATAGTGTACAATGCACTCAATGTTAATGCATGGAAATTGAGTGTTTGACACTCTAAGCTATTGCATGTGTTGTGTCATAAATTTATTATTAAATTAATAAATTATGGCATAAATATAAATTGATTTTTGGTAAATCATTTTAATTAAAATAACACATTTTTCTCTCTCAAATTCTCTCTTCTCTCTCACACGCCAAAACACATTCTGCTCACTGTTTTTGACTGGTTTTGGGCGTGACTTTGGGAAGCAGGGTTGGGTTTTCCATGGTGAAAACCGCAAGTGCTAGCACACTACGAGTCTTGCGAAGGTGGTAGGGAGGTTCCCCCATGAGACGGGATCCATCCGACGAAGATTGGAGCTCCGTTTCTTCACCCAATTTTCTGTTTTGCAGGGCAGTGGACTGCATGCAGTGGGCGTGAAAGGCAGTACGTTTTTGGCCTTCATTCGTCTCCAAATCGACTCAACCGATCAATGTGAGTATTCCGCTACCTCCGTTGATGTGTTCACACATAATTTCATGTCTTGTTTGATCTTGGGACCTTATAGAAAACCAACAATGGCATCATGAGCTAAAGTTGCAAGCATGAAATTTGTAGGGCTTAAAATTTGGGTAAATGTTTGTTAAGCATGATTTGAATGAATTGAATGTTTGAGTATGCTTATAACATGTTTAAATTCATTTTGGTTGGACTAATTTGATGAAAAATGATTTGGAATTATTTTCCCCAAATATTTCATGTTGGCCGAATGTCAATTGATTTTTTGGATCTTGGATTTTTTGATTTTTGATTCATTTGATGAGTTAGAATCGATTAGGTTGACGTTAATTTGAATCGAATTGGATTGGATTTCGAATTGGACAAAAACCCCAAAATCTTTGAGTTGGCCGAATGTGTAATGCCCTAATGTCTTGGTGTTTTTTGATTTTGTGACATTGGATGCATATGAAATCAAATCGGATGGTGATTTAATGTCGATTGTAGGTTCGATTGGATCGAAACCAAATCGGACAAAATAACCTTCCTTGGCCGAGAGCATGAAAGCATGTAAATGGGTTTGATTTTTCATTATGTGTGTTTGACATGTGATAATGAAATGAATATGATTAATAAAACTAATTTGGTGTTTTAAAAATATTGATTTAGTCGATTAATCATGTAATGCACTTTAAATAATTAAATTGCGTAATTGGATTAGTGTAATTTAATTATTTAGGCTTAATAATTGGATTTGGGCTTGAATTGTTGTAAATGGGGCTATTGGGCTTGACTTATCAAGTTTGGTTTAGGCCAAGTGGATTGGATCCAATTGGGCCCAAACCTTAACCATAAAGCCCAATTGCGACTAATGAACCTTTAATGTTTAATTGGGCCTAATGGGCCGAAATTGATTTCTAAGGCATTTTGGGTGATTCCACTATAGGGCTTTGGTTGCCGAATCCCATGCCTAAAGAAATTAATTGAAGCCCATTAGACTTAAATTAAATTGACGTTGGACGTTAATCGGACTTTGAGTCCCGACGCGATTGAATTTGGAATTTAATCGTAAAGGTTTATTAAATAAAGTGCAATATTTAATTTGGAATTGAATAGTGAATTAGTATTAAATACATGTTAAATTGGATTTAATTATGTAGTTTAATTTATTCATGAATTCGTACTTTGAGTACTTATTCGCAAAAACGAGTTTGACTCGATCAAAATCAAATCGTTGTTTGAACATTGGATGATCACTTAATTATCAGATTAATTATTTGATTAGATTGATTGATAGCATGCTTGTGTGTGTGAATACATGGTTGTGTTGAATGAATAATGTATATCGGATGGATATTAGATGGGTGGTGCAATTTTGGAAATTGTAATAAATTCGATTTATTAAATTGGACCTGCGTGTCCAGCTGTAGACAGTGCATTTTTGCATATCATGCCCAATGACGAGTCTCGTAAGGAGGCACTACCTTTTCATGTCGTGGAAGTCGCGGGAAACGGACGCTGGAAGGGTAAAGTTGGAAATTGGAATTGTTGTTGGATTTAACTTGGTTGTCTAGCTTCGATTTGCTCGTTGGATCTCTGCTTTTTTTCGGCCCAAGAACCCATAATCCACTTACCAAATCATAACCAAGCCCAAATACCCAAGCCCACCAAAAAGAACCAAACCCATGCCCAACACCACACCTCACGCCCATCACTCCCAAATAAACCAAATAGACATAAAATCTTACCAACCACACATCACTAGCCACCAACATTCCCTAAAACATGCACACCTCACTTCCACTCACACAAAACATGTACAACTCACTTCCACCTCCAACAAAGTCCACCTAACCCACTAACTAGCACCCATCACCCTTTGCCAACCATATTCACGCCCATTGCCTCTCTAAAACACCAAAGCCACCTAATTCAAACAATAAAATAGCACAAGCCAACCCTCCACCAAACTCTCCACTAAGAAGAATCTCCCTAAATCAAGCATGTTGTAAGCCACCAACACTCTCCTCCCTTGCCTATAAAAGAAGCCTAAAATCAACCAAAATGTCCTAACACATATGGAACACATAGGGAGCACATATTGAGCACACACATGAAAGATAGACAACACAAACACCCCTCACTGCATCCCTCTCTCACGCCAATTCAGCCCCCCATATAACAGCCCTCAAACACTCCAACTAGCCCCTCATTGCAAGCCTCTGCTCACGCCCGCCTACTGCCTCACAAACAGCCCTCAAGCACGCCAACACAGCCCCCTCATAAACAGCCCCTAACACGCCACTGCAGCCCCCCCAAAACAGCCCTTGTTCACGCCGCCCAAACAGCCACCAAAACAGCAGCTCAAAGATAGCCCAAACAGCCCATAAAATCACCTCCTTTCACTGCAAACTGCACCTGAAAAACAGCCCACTAATCATACCAAAAACAGCCCCAAAACAGCCCTAATTCATACCAAAAATAGCCCCAAACTGCACCCTCAAACCACAAAAAACTGCACCCTCAAACCACAAAAAACAGCAGCTCAAAACAGTGGCTAAAATCCCCAAACTGCACTTTAAAATCCTTGAATAACCGCACAAAACAACACACCCCCAACTCCCTTAAAAACGCACAAAACAGTAGCTAAAACAACCAGAACGTGGCCTAAGAGACAGCAGCAACACAGCAGCAAAGCGGAGGGAAAACAGCGAGCAAATCAGCAGGACAACGAAGGAAAAGAGGAACCAGCGAACCAGAAAGTTTTGTGGAACATTAACCCTTCCGACGGCCGTGAAACGTGCTTCCAAAAGATGACGCAAAAAGGTTAGACCTGAGGGCATACGATACTTATCTTCTTCGCATGAATTAATAATGTAGAAAGCATGTTAGTTATGATATTTAAGTATGCATGACTAGTTGGTTGTGTTTGAGCATGATTTAATTGTTTAGTAATGATATTTATTTTCTTATGCATGATTAGGATGTTTAGTATGCTAATAGTTTATGCATGACTAGTTGGTTGTGTTTGAGCTGTTAGACATTATGTCCCATAGCGTCACTGTTTGTAAATGATATTGTATTATTGTACAAAATTAACTATGTGATAATGAATTGCCTTTTGCCGTTTTGTAATGTTATTTACTTTGATATATAATGGCGAAAGTCCATATGATTAGTACCGGATTGAGATGATATGAGACAGTATCAATCCATAAAGGTTTAATCATTAAATATCCCTAGTCGTAGTATTATCGAGATCGGACATCGATAATGCGGAATAGACTAGTATTGCGCTTGTGCACGTTGTGAGGGCACAACGGCATAGTTCTCATATATTTAAGTATTGGATACTTATGCAAGTGCGATAGGAGGTTGTGTTTTACCGATGGTACGGAAAACAGCTTCGCTCTGGATAGACCCCGCGGAATCCCATTGGTAGTATGTCTACGTGTCTATGGGAGGCCGCATCAAGGTAGGTGTATATGGTCTTAACCTGAGACTTACATCGCTAGTACTTGCGACAATCGGTAAACTTTGGTTTTGGTGGTTTGGGACCTTAACCGGTTCTGTGTACACCTCTTCTGGGTTATCGAGAATCGTAGTGTACTGGATGTAATGTCAAGATGGAAGTATCGCTTCAGACATATGGAGGCGATGATCACGCAGGACACAGAACTGGTACTCTCTATAAAAGGTTGCAACCGTCGGGACAATATGACCAGGTCAGGATTGTCCGATTTAAAGAGACTATGTTGCTTGATGTCCGATATATGTTTCGTACGGGGCAGACACATCTCCAGCCCCAGGCCTAGCATGGTGATCATCCGATACGGGATCGATGTACGCAATACTACGGTATACTACGCTTGATACAGATCTTATATTCCTATAAGAATATTTCTGGAGAATTGGGTAGGCATGGCGCTTTGCAAGAAGCCAACCTTGTCTTGTGAATCGGTATAGACGTAGTACGAGGTACGTACGTGTTCGGATTATCCGACGACCGATTTACTGCCAAAATATCCGGAGATCTCTTGGGTCGCTTCCTGAAGATTCACCTATGATATTTGATTCGGACTTAATTAATCTTGGATTAATTACGGAGAAACTTTATCTCGGATAAAGTGCCTAGTTTAGAGAGAGAACGATTAATTTGGAATTAATCGACAAAATATTATATTCGATATAATAATCGAAATTCTTTCGACGCGAAATTAAAATTAGATTTTAATTCGGGCAAACGAGTTAGTTAAAATTAATTCGTTAGCGACGTAAATAATAATTTCGCCAGGCGCAATTATTTATTTAAATTCGGTTTAATTAACGTCGCGACGTAAGCTCGGTATTTCGGAAATATCGAACCCGAACGCGTGAGTGGACGTGGGCCCACTTTCATTTGGAAACGTGTGGGGCCCACATGACACATGTCATTACATTGCATGGTGTTAGTGTACAAAACACTCTATGGCATTGCATGGTGATAGTGTAATAAAACACTCTATGGCATTGCATGGTGATAGTGTACAATTCACTCTCAATTGGTTTGCATGGAGTTTGAGTGTTGGACACTCTAAGCCATTGCATGGTTTGTGTCATAGATTTATTATTATTAATAATTATGGCATAAATATAAATTGATTTTTGGTAAAACAAAATAAATCAATCACACAATTCTCTCTTCTCTCTCAAATTGCCGAAACTTCACCATTGAAGGGCAAAGGAAGATTTGATCTTCCATTCTCCATTTTTGCTAGCACAAGCAAGGGATCAAAGGAGGTGATAGGGAAACCATCAAAGAGCTTGGAATACAAAAGCTTGGAGCTTCAAGTCTTCTTCTTCCTTGGCCGAAACCAACCAACCAACTTGGAGCTTGGAGATTCAAAGGTTTTGTTCATCTTCTTCATCACATAACTTTTAAGTATGATTCCGCCATGCTTCAAGTCTCTTATATATATTCATTTTAGTATTTCATATGCTTAATCTTTGTTTGGGACCTATATAATAGATCACAACAATGGTATCATTGAGCTAGGTTTAAGCATGAAATACTTTAGGTTAAAATTTGGGTAAAATTGATTGAAGCATGTTCTTGTGAAATTTGATGAATGAGTATGCTTATATCTATGTTAAATGACATAATATGAAATCAATTTTATGAAAAATGCATTGGATGATTTTTCCCCCCAATATATGCCTTGGCCGAATGGTGTGATGAAATTGATTGAAGCATGTTCTTATGAAATTTGATTAATAAGTATGCTTGCATGTATATAGAATGATGATACATGGAATCAATTTTATGAAAAATGCATTGGATGATTTTTCCCCAATATCTTGACCTTGGCCGAATGATATGGTGAAATTGATAAAAGCATGTTCTTGTGAAATTGATTAATAAGAATGCTTACATGTATATAGAATGATGATACATGAAATCAATTTTATGAAAAATGCATTGGATGATTTTTCCCCAATATTTTGACCTTGGCCGAATGAATGGCATTTGATCTTTGATGTATTGGAATTTTTTGTGTTTAAGTTTCATTGGATGACTTAGAACGTATACGGGACGTAGATTAGTAATTCAATCGGATTGAAAAACAAATCGACACAAAAAACTCACCTTGGCCGAATCAACAATGACATGACATAAAGTGGATTGATAAAACAAAATGACATTAATACTATTTGCAAATTAATATTTTTGAAATATTAAATATTTTAATCTAATTACACTTAATTAATTGGACTTTATGTTTTAATATTAAAATTTATTAATGGGCTTTAATAATTTAATTGGGCCTTATGGGCTTAAAATTGGTATGGCACTTAAGGGTGATTCCTTATTTGGGCTTGGTAATTGGGTTTGACCCACATTGACCAAAGCCCAAGCCTTAATAAATCAATTCTAAGTCCATTTGACTTGAATTAAATTCAACATTGGATGTTAGTTGGGCTTTGAGGCCCAATAAGATTAGATTTAGAATCTAAGTCTTTAAAGCACATTAAAAGTGTAAACATTTAATTGGAATTAAATGAATGAATTAGTATTGAATACGTATTAAATCAGATTTAATAAGTAGTTCGATATAATTCGCGAATTCGTACCTTATGTACTTATTCTCAATAGAGTTGGACTCGCGCAAAAATCAAACCGTTGTTTGAACATTGGATGATCACTTAAACAAAGACTAATTAATTGGATTAGATTGGTTGTTGTAAAAGTGTCTTGTTTGAATATATATGTATGTGATGAATGAATAGTGTATATCGGATGGATATTAGAAGGGAAAGGGTAATTTTAGAAATTATTGTAAATTTGGAATTTATAAATTGGACCTGCGTGTCCAGCCTTATCTCTTTATCTCTTTGTATTCTCTTCTCACCTAATTCCCCTCAATGTAAATGAGGTTTCTCTATTGTATTATGTAATTGGGTAGTAGTAGAATAGTGCTAGCGGGAGAGAGAAAGGGAGTGATTTGTTCTAGGAACAAGTTGTTTATATATCCATCCGCATATCACTATTAATTTACTTTACGCGCTTTATGATGTTTTAGAAGCATGCTTAAGGGTGTATGATGATGAGACCTAACAAAGATAAATAAATTGGTTGCCAATTACGCGAAAATCCCTCAATTATATTAAGCGAATATCCTTCCATTGAATGATTCTTGTTCAAGATCGAAATTGGCATTGGTTTGTTTTTGACCAAAGTCAAGACCTTTGTCAATCAAGGATGTACTTGAATCATGAGAGTTTTGTTGCATATCGGTGTCTTGTCCAAATCGTGATTTTATTTGCCAAAGTCAAGGTCACTTTTTGTCCAATGACATTGATTACGAAACTTTCCTCGTCAATGGGTCCCGCTTAACTGGAATCATTAGGTTTGTTTTGGCCAAAGCCATGGCCTAGATGATTCGGAGGATAGGGTTAGGAAAATGTATCGGATACATTGACATTATACGTATGTTTCGGACTTGGATGTCCACCTAACCGGATCTAGGAATGGATGAGATCCAATTGATCATAGAGATCTACCTAAGTTAAATAGCATGCAAATTTTTATTGGCCAAAGTCAGGGTTGTATGTTATTTAACGGGATCCTAGCCCGCTAGGAAATGCGATTTCCCGAGTTCTCTACAGAGGGTTGGAGACTTGAAGAAAATAGTGGGAGGCTATTATTGAAATTTGCAATTTCGTTCAGATAATTAGCCTTACACGTCTTTCAAAATTATTTCGTCAATATTTTTTAGTTGGACTAATATATTGTTATTTTAATTGTAACAGTTTGACTGTACCCATAACATCGTTGACTTTATAGTTGGACTATAGTCGTCAAGATGACTGGCAAAGGTAATATCCGCGACATAATCATGGGCGATAATGTCTTCAAAGGGACAAACTTTGCCGACTGGGAAATGAACCTCAAGATTGTGCTTGGGGCTGAGAGGGTACTGTATACTATTCAGAGGCCTCTCCGCCTAAACCCACTGAGCCACTGGAGCTAGAGTTATGGAGAACTCATAGTGATGATTGTGACCAAGCTCAGTCATTATGCTAGCTGCAATGACTCAGCATTTCAGACGCCAAAATAGGGACTTGGATCCCTATAATATGATGGCAAGATTGCGTGATCTTCACCGCACTAACAAGCGGATGAAGAGGTACGAGCTAGTAAGGAAACTCTTCCGCTCCCGGATGACAGACGGCGCATCAGTTGAGGCCCACGGGACTCAAATGATCGCTGACATTGATGAGTTAGCCAATATGGGCATTGTCTTGGAGGCAGAGCTGACGATTGATATGATATTACAATCGCTGCCCGATACTTGGAAACAATCATCATCAACTACAAGTTGATGGATACTGACGACACTCTCGGAGAGTTGTTGTCCGTACTGAAGGAGTCCGAAAAGGAACTCCTAAAGGGGAGCAAGCGCGAGGCGCATTATGCATCGACCTCTCATGCGCCAAGGCCGGGCCCAAGGCAATTGGAGGTGCGAGGAAGAAAAGTTTCAAGAAGAAGGGCAAAGGCAAGTTGACAGTGGCTTCTAGGAAGCCAAAGGACAAATCTCGCGACATCTGCCTAAACTGCGGCAAGAGGGGTCACTGGAAACGTGACTGCCGAATGGGCATTGGGCAGAGGGAGGATATCAAGGCTAGCAAGGCTATCGCCTCTGGTATGTTTGTCATTGAGATAAATATGAATACTTCTAGTTTTAAAAATTGGATTTTTGATTTGGTTGTGTGTGGTGCTCATATTGTACTGATGTGCAGGATCTGCATGATAGCAGGGTGCTGGCGTCAGGGGAGATGGATCTACGGGTCGGAAACGGAACACCTGTTGCTGTTTTGGCCGTAGGGACTTTTGTTTTAGAACTGCCCTCAGGGCATGTACTTAAACTTATGAACTGTTATTTTGTACCTAGTTTAACTAGGAATATATATCTGTATCGTTAACCCAGCAGGGTTACACTTTTGTATTCAGAAACACTGGGTATTATTTATATCTGAATGATGCAGAAATTTGCACAGCTGTTGCAAATAACGGTCTTTATATTTTGAATATAAATGAATCTCCTAAAATGACAAACAAAAGGCTCAAAAGGAGTAATCTAAAAGATGAAGCTTATATATGGCATTGTCGTCTAGGACACATCAACAAGACTCGCATATCCACACTCTCGAAGAGTGGGTACTTGGACGAATTTGATCCCAATTCATATGACGTCTGCGAATCTTGTCTTTTAGGCAAAATGCCTAAATCACCTTTTAGCGGTAAAGGTGAACGTGCCACAGAACTGTTGGCTCATGTTGTTGTTCTGCGTGGAGGCCCATGTCACCAGCCTAGACAGATGATGCATTTCACTAGTATCGTGTATCTTATATCAGATGAGAATCTCTTTACGAGATATCTCGTTACGTTATGTGTATTTATGAGACACAAGTCGGAAACTTTTGAGAAATTCAAAGAGTTTCGACACGAAGTGGAGAAACAACAGGGAAGGATTAAGACATTACGGTCAGACCGTGGTGGGGAATACTTAAGTTATGATTTTCAAGATTACTTAAAAGAATATGGTATTCTTTCACAGTGGACTCCTCCTGGAACCCGCAATTAAATGGTGTGTCCGAACGGAGAAACCGCACCTTGTTGGACATGGTAAGGTCAATGATGAGTCGCACTGAGCTACCAATACCCTTCTGGGGATACGCATTAAACAGTGCTATACTTATTTTGAATAAGGTACCGTCGAAGTCTGTTGAACAGACTCCATATGAAATATGGACAGGAAGGAAACCAGGTTTCTCTTTCCTGAAGATTTGGGGATGCTGCGGCATATGTTAAACGTTTGGAAGGTACCAAACTTGAACCCAAATCTGATAAATGCCTTTTCGTGGATATCCTAGGGAAACCAAAGGATATTACTTCTATCACCCGCAAGAGAACAAAGTATTTGTTGCTCTACATGCATTTTTCCTTGAGAAGGATTTTATAAATGCAGTGGTAAGTGGGGAGGAAAATAGAACTCGATGAAGATCGTGGTAATACTGTTCCTGGCAATGAATCAACGACGGAACAAGAACAGACCGTCCAGGATGAGTCTGTACCACAAACTTCACATACACAAGGACCGCGTAGGTCGGAGAGAGTCAGAACAGTACCTGAGAGGTATGGGTTCCTGATCTCACCTCATGTAGATATTAATCTTATTGAGGATAACGAGCCGGCTACGTATGAGGAAGCGATACGAAATATCGATTCCGCTTTATGGCAAGATGCCATGAAGTCCGAGATGGATTCCATGTACGCCAACCAAGTTTGGACACTGGTTGATGCACCAGAAGGCGTAAAGCCTATTGGATGCAGATGGATCTTCAAAAAGAAGACCGACATGGATGGCAACGTACAAACGTACAAAGCTAGGCTTGTAGCGAAGGGGTATCGTCAACAATACGGTATTGATTATGACGAAACCTTCTCACCGTTGCCATGATTAAATCCATTCGGATAATGCTTGCAATAGCTGCATATTTCGACTTCGAGATATGGCAGATGGACGTTAAGACCGCTTTCCTTAACGGAAACCTTTTGGAGGATGTTTATATGCAACAGCCTGACGGTTTTATCGTGCCAAGACTTGCAAACAAGGTTTGTAAGTTAAATCGATCCATTTATGGATTGAAGCAAGCATCACGGTCATGGAAAAGCGTTTTGATGAGATCATAAAAGAATATGATTTCGTGCAAAACGCAGATGACCCTTGTGTATACAAGAAGGTTAGTGGGAGAGCACTTACTTTTATTGTTCTTTATGTCGACGACGTATTGCTTATAGGCAATGACATTCCCATGCTACGTCGGTGAAAGCTTGGCTTTCATTAAAATTCTCCATGAAAGATCTGGAGAAGCAGCCTTTATTCTTGGAATAAAGATCTACGGGATAGATCCGAAGAAAGCTGCTTGGACTCTCCCAGAGTACATACATTGATAAAGTGTTGAAGCGATTCAACATGGAACAATCCAAGAGGGGATTGGTTCCAATGGTACGTGGTACCTCTCTGTCTAAGGACATGTGTCCTAAGACTCAGGAAGAGAGAGACAACATGAGTCGGATACCGTTCGCCTCGGCAGTCGGATCAATCATGTATGCCATGATATGTACACGACCTGATGTCTCATATGCTTTGAGCATGTGCAGTCGTATCAGGCCGATCCAGGTGAAGGTCACTGGACAGCAGTTAAGAATATCCTTAAGTATCTTAAACGAACTAAGGATGCTTTCTTAATTTATGGAGGTGGAGAACTTGAGGTATCTGGGTTATACCGATGCAAGTTTCCAAACGACAAGGATGACTATAAGTCACAATCCGGGTACATTTTTTGTTTGAATAACGGAGCAGTGAGCTGGAAATCTTCCAAGCAAGATACTGTTGCCGATTCAACAACAGAAGCGGAGTACATCGCTGCATCTGAAGCAGCAAAGGAGGCAGTTTGGATCCGAAAGTTCCTAATCGGATTAGGAGTAGTTCCGTTAGCAGCTGAGCCCGTTCCATTGTATTGTGACAATAACGGGGCTATAGCGCAGGCTAAGGAACCAAGGTCTCATCAACGTCCAAGCATGTTCTTCGACGT
Source organism: Zanthoxylum bungeanum (assembly GCA_019454045.1). NCBI lineage: Eukaryota > Viridiplantae > Streptophyta > Magnoliopsida > Sapindales > Rutaceae > Zanthoxylum > Zanthoxylum bungeanum. The sequence continues at coordinate 38,523 of SKCR01024122.1, forward strand.
TACCATCTGATTCGGGAGATTATACATCGTGGCGATGTAAAGGTCGAGAAGGTCACATCAGATGATAACATTGCAGATCCGCTGACGAAGGCTGTTCTTCAGCAAGTTTTTGAACGACACATACATAGTTCGGGTATTAGATGCCTGAGTGACTGGCTATAGGCCAAGTGGGAGATTGTTAGACATTATGTCCCATAGCGTCACTGTTTGTAAATGATATTGTATTATTGTACAAAATTAACTATGTGATAATGAATTGCCTTTTGCCGTTTTGTAATGTTATTTACTTTGATATATAAATGGCGAAAGTCCATATGATTAGTACCGGATTGAGATGATATGAGACAGTATCAATCCATAAAGGTTTAATCATTAAATATCCCTAGTCGTAGTATTATCGAGATCGGACATCGATAATGCGGAATAGACTAGTATTGCGCTTGTGCACGTTGTGAGGGCACAACGGCATAGTTCTCATATATTTAAGTATTGGATACTTATGCAAGTGCGATAGGAGGTTGTGTTTTACCGATGGTACGGAAAACAGCTTCGCTCTGGATAGACCCCGCGGAATCCCATTGGTAGTATGTCTACGTGTCTATGGGAGGCCGCATCAAGGTAGGTGTATATGGTCTTAACCTGAGACTTACATCGCTAGTACTTGCGACAATCGGTAAACTTTGGTTTTGGTGGTTGGGGACCTTAACCGGTTCTGTGTACACCTCTTCTGGGTTTATCGAGATCGTAGTGTACTGGATGTAATGTCAAGATGGAAGTATCGCTTCAGACATATGGAGGCGATGATCACGCAGGACACAGAACTGGTACTCTATAAAAGGTTGCAACCGTCGGGACAATATGACCAGGTCAGGATTGTCCGATTTAAAGAGACTAGTTGCTTGATGTCCGATATATGTTTCGTACGGGGCAGACACATCTCCAGCCCCAGGCCTAGCATGTGATCATCCGATACTGGATCGATGTACGCAATACTACGGTATACTACGCTTGATACAGATCTTATATTCCTATAAGAATATTTCTGGAGAATTGGGTAGGCATGGCGCTTTGCTAGAAGCCAACCTTGTCTTGTGAATCAGTATAGACGTAGTACGAGGTACGTACGTGTTCGGATTATCCGACGACCGGATTTACTGCCAAAATATCCGGAGATCTCTTGGGTCGCTTCCTGAAGATTCACCTATGATATTTGATTCGGACTTAATTAATCTTGGATTAAAGCGGAGAAACTTTATCTCGGATAAAGTGCCTAGTTTAGAGAGAGAACGATTAATTTGGAATTAATCGACAAAATTATTATATTCGATATAATAATAGAAATTCGATTTCGACGCGAAATAAAATTAGATTTAATTCGGGCAAACGAGTTAGTTTAAAATTAATTCGTTAGCGACGTAAATAATAATTTCGCCAGGCGCAATATTTATTTAAATTCGGTTTAATTAACGTCGCGACGTAAGCTCGGTATTTCGGAAATATCGAACCCGAACGCGTGAGTGGACGTGGGCCCACTTTCATTGGGAAACGTGTGGGGCCCACATGACACATGTCATTACATTGCATGGTGTTAGTGTACAAAACACTCTATGGCATTGCATGGTGATATTGTATAAAACACTCTATGGCATTGCATGGTGATAGTGTACAATTCACTCAATTGGTTTGCATGGAGTTTGAGTGTTGGACACTCTAAGCCATTGCATGGTTTGTGTCATAGATTTATTATTAATTTAATAAATTATGGCATAAATATAAATTGATTTTTGGTAAAAACAAATAAAATTCAATCACACAATTCTCTCTTCTCTCTCAAATTGCCGAAACTTCACCATTGAAGGGCAAAGGAAGATTTGATCTTCCATTCTCCATTTTTGCTAGCACAAGCAAGGGATCAAAGGAGGTGATAGGGAAACCATCAAAGAGCTTGGAATACAAAGCTTGGAGCTTCAAGTCTCTTCTTCCCTTGGCCGAAACCAACCAACCAACTTGGAGCTTGGAGATTCAAAGGTTTGTTCATCTTCTTCATCACACAATACCTTTGTAAGTATGATTCCGCCATGCTTCAAGTCTCTTATATATATTCATTTTAGTATTTCATATGCTTAATCTTTGTTTGGGACCTATATAATAGAATCAACATGAGCATGATTTAATTGTTTAGTATGATATTTATTTTCTTATGCATGATTAGGATGTTTAGTAGCTATAGTTTATGCATGACTAGTTGGTTGTTTGAGCATGATTTAATGTTAGTATGATATTTATTTTCTTATGCATGATTAGGATGTTTAGTAGTTAGATTTTATACATGACTAGTTGGTTGTGTTTGAGCATGAATGAATTAGTTTAGCATGTTATCTATGGTATTTTGCTTGAATACAATATGCCAATGAAGTTGTAGTTCGTCGCTCCTTTGATGTACTTCCAAGCATGCATTCTTAGATGTGAAATGTATGTAAATTTAGGTGTAAGTTTCATCTTGAACATGTGAATTTAGAAGCATGATATCCTTGGAAATAAATGTTACTTAAACTTGATTAAATTATTACGTAAATCCTTTCATTACGAGTGACACAAGTAAGGGACCGTTCCGAACCCAACGGTTTGAGGTCTTCCCTTGCGAGGGGGTTGAGTGCGGCCTTAATCTCATTTTTCCCGGTTCACACCGGGTGGCGACTCCATTATTCTCCGGTTTAGTCCCCCGTGGCTACTCCGTACTCCAACTAGTGCCGCGAGCCTAGAACAGCATGCGTCGTCCAGTTTCTGTGTCTACAGTCTGGCGACTCCACTGGGGATATAGAGAATTGGCTCCGAAATGATATCTTGTAATGTTTGTGATTTGTGTTTTAATTAATCATGACTACTGTGTTTATGCCTGTGTTTTAGACTGTTGTCATTCGTGTTTATGTTTGTGTTTTGGACTATTATCATTTGGATTTATTTGGACTCTTTGTTAAGAGATATGGACTTGTTTTCGTTAAATCGGGACAAGTTCATGTCCTTTTGACAATTAGGTCAAAATTTCTCAAATGCAGATGGGCCAGTTGTTTTATGTTTGTGTTTTGGACCTTTGTCATTTGGATTTAGTTGGACTATTTGTTAAAAAGATATGAACTCGTTGTCATTTAAACCGGGACAAGTTCATGTCCTTTTGACAATTAGGCCAAATTTCTGAAATGTCGATGGGCCAGTTTGCGTGTGGGCCTTTTATCATTCGAAGTTATTTAGCCGTGTTATCGCAAAAGTGTAAACTTGTTGGGCCTTTTCAACTGGGACAGGTTTGCATTGCGCAATAGTGTGATTGAATACTTTAAAATGATAACGGGGCATTAGCGTAAATTATTTTTGAATATGTTTACATCATATATCATGTCATGCATACATGCATCATGTTAACCATTTTTGTCTTAAAAGCCATAAAAGACTCCTGTTGGGTTGGGAAAGAAGGAAGATTTGTCAAAGAAACTGTCAGCCAGTGTGAGTAAGTCAACTAACGGGGAATCCCGCCTAGATTGATTAGAAGCCAAGGTAGCTGAGATTGTTGAGAGTTGCAAGTCCTGACCTGACAATGTTGGACCAGTTCGACCGTGCCATATACAGCTAGTAATAGAGACTTGTGCAACCAGAATGAAAGGATCATTGAGTAACCTTCAAAGGCTGAGCCTACTTCCTCAGAGATTGCTCCTATCAGAAACGGACAACTCCCTCAGCTTGAGTTCACTGTTGTAAATAATGTTTGAAAAAATTGAAGATGCAAGGAGAATTGGAGTAGTTAAAGAAAGAATGGTTGAAGCCATATGAGTCTACCTCAGAAGTCTAGCACAGACTATTCCTTATTGCAAATGTTAGCTTGCCGAAGAAAATCAGATGACAGACACATTGGTGACACTAGCTGCGGCTTGAGAAAATCTGAAGAAATTGGTGATGTGATCATTTGGTTGACAGCTGAAGCAAAACCGGCGTATGAGACAGATGAGATATTGGATGTGGAAATTAATGACAGAAAGCTTGGTATCATAGTGTTCAGAGGTATCTGAAACACGGAGAGAATTCTCAGCGAAATAAGCAGAAAAAGACAGAAGATTGGGAAACAAGGCAATGAGACTACCAGATTTGGAAATGAGGAATTCACCAAGTCGGTCGACGTAAGCAGATTGAAGGGCACTTTGCTGGAAAAAAGAAGACTGAGCAGTCACCAAGGGAACGGTAGAAGACGGTAGAAGACCTAACCCAGCGGGATAGGAAACGCATCCATGCATACATACATACACGTAACTTGCATCCTTTGTTTTGTGTTGTGTTTTTGCAGATTTCAGAAGAAAAACCAACAGAGAGAGACCAGGGACATGTGGCACCGAGGAGCACAATAAGATCCAACCCATCACGAAAAGGGAGTATCTCTTCACTTGCATATTTACATGCACATGTATTCATATTGTTGTTTTGTATTTGCAGGTTTAAAGAAAAAAAGAAAAAAGAAAGAAAAGAAAGCAGCAAAAATTAGAAAAAGCGATGAGCACTAAGGACGACGGTGAAGCCACTTTGACAGAAGAATTTCGGTCATGTCTGGCTGACGACGATGAAGTTAATACTGAAAGGGAAGCAATCTATGCATTTGCTGTTGTGATTTCTATTTTATATTTATGGAATTTCTAATTTTGTGTTATTTTTGCAGGAAAAAGCAAAGGCGGAGCAAGGGAAAGCAGCAAAGATCAAAGGCGCGAGTACTAAAGATGACGGTGAAGCTACATTGACAGAAGGATTTCGGTCATGTCTGGCTAAAGACGATGAATTTTAGCGCTAACAGGGAGGCAACCCACGCATTGTGTTTGCGATTTCTGTTTTCATGTTTTGTGTATACTGTTGTAGAATTTTAATTTCGTGTGTTATTTTTGTAGGTACAACAAGATGCTTTCATTGAATTACCAGAAGCCAAGAGACATGAGTTTGTCACCAAATCTGTGGAAGACATTTTTCTGATGGCAACAAAGGTTGAAGAGTTGATTGACCAGATCCTGGCTTTTGAGCCAAAGCTTGATCCCATCCTCTCGACACTGGACTGGACTGAACTGATAATGATCCTAGCAAGAAACGCAGATTGGACATTGATCTGAATCGATGATGCGCCATGCTGACCAGGTATTCCAAGGCCTATTTGAAAGTTTGTGTTTTAATTGAAAAGTTTGTATTTTATTTTAATGTTGAGAAAAAAAAAAAATTCAAATGAAAAGAATGAGACAAAAGAAAGGAAAAGATGAAGACCATATCATATGAGTATGCTGAAGTAATCACAGAATGTGATTAAGACATCCAGGTTGGTTAGACCACTGGTTCGATCTCTCCGGGGCGAAATAACCAAGTTGGCTTACTCAAGGAACAAGCTGCGAAAGAGCCTTAGCTTAGCACACACACTGGGAGTCTAGTTCAGATCACCCATTCAGAAGAGTGGACTTGAGTATGACGAGTACTTTGAAGGTTCTCTGGTTTTGACACGAAGCATTCGTTGAGGACGAAAAATATGTTTGATTATCATGATTATCTCAAGTGAGGTATTACATATTGTTGAAAATGAACCGTTACAGTATCAGTTAATCTTTCCAGATACGGCAATCTTGGGGCGAGGCTCCACATCTTTATCAGCTTGGGGGCGAGGCCCAGTCAGCTATGGGAGCGAGGCTCCCACACCGACATCAGCATCAGTTCAGCCGAGAAGGAGAGAGAAGAGAATGGGAGAATGGAATCCGAGAATGGATCAGAGAATGAACAAAGCCCGAGAGAATGGTAAATCCGAGAGATGGGTCAGAGTTCGAAGAATTGAACCAAGCCGAGAATGGTAAATCCGAGAATGGATCAGAGGTTCGAGAATGAACCAAGCCGAGAATGGTAAATCCGAGAATGGATCAGAGTTCCAGAATGAACCAAGCGAGAATGGTAAATTCGAGAAAGGATCAGAGTTCGAGATGAACCAAGCCGAGAAGAGAATGGTAAAATACGAGAGAATGGATCAGAGTTCAAGAATGAAGTAAGCCGAGAATGGGATGGCAAATCGAGAATGGATCAGAGTTCGAGAATGAACCAAGCCGAGAATGGTAAATCCGAGAATGGATCAGAGTTCGAGAATGAACAAAGCCGAGAATGGTAAATACCGAGAATGGATCAGAGTTCGAGAAGAATGAACAAAGCCGAGAATGGTAAATCCGAGAATGGATCAGAGTTCGAGAATGAACAAAGCCGAGAATGTTAAATCCGAGGAATGGATCAGAGTTCGAGAATGAACCAAGCCGCAGAATGGTTCGAGAATGGTAAATCCGAGAATGGATCAGAGTTCGATGAACAAGAACCAAGAGAGGGAAATGGTAAATCCGAGAAGGATCAGAGTTCGAGAATGAACAGCCGAGAATGGTAAATCGAGAATGGATCACAGTTCGAGAATGAACAAGCCGAGAGAATGGTAATCCGAGAATGGAACAGAGTTCGAGAATGAACAAGCCGAGAATGGTAAACGAGAATGGAACACAGTTCAGAATAAAGCTCGGAGGAAGAAAGCCTCATCTACAGTTCGGGAATAAAGCTCGGAGGAAGAAAGCCTCATCTACAGTTCGGAAATAAAGCTCGGAGGAATAAAGCCTCATCTACACGGTTCGGGAATGGACTACCTTACAGTTACGGTTCGGGAATGGGCCACCATTATCATCAGTTCTGGGGATGCGTTCCAGGGTCGAGGCCCACATCAACTCAAACACAGCAGGTGAACCAGGTGACAGCTGGCGAGCCAGGTAAGTAAAAATGCATTGCACGTAACTTTGATAGAATTGTCATTGTCAAACACTACACAAGTCCCATCAAAGTGGGGGCGACTGTAGACCACTGCATTTTTGCATTATCATGCCCAATGACGAGTCTCGTAAGGAGGCACTACATTTTCATGTCGTGGAAGTCGCGGGAAACGGACGCTGGAAGGGTAAAGTTGGAAATTGGAATTGTTGTTGGATTTAACTGGTTGTCTAGCTTCGATTTGCTCGTTGGATCTCTGCTTATGTTCGGCCCAAGAACCCATAATCCACTTACCAATCATACACCAAGCCCAAACTACCCAAGCCCACCAAAAAGAACCAAACCCATGCCCAACACCACACCTCACGCCCATCACTCCCAAATAAACCAAATAGACAAAAATATTACCAACCACACATCACTAGCCACCAACATTCCCAAAACATGCACACCTCACTTCCACTCACACAAAACATGGACAACTCACTTCCACTCCAACAAAGTCCACCT
>SKCR01024123.1:0-33071 GCA_019454045.1 Zanthoxylum bungeanum
TCGGCGCATTTTAGACGTCGCGACGCTGAACTCTGGGCGTCGCGACGCGCTTAAGACCAAAATATCCATGTTGACGCATTTTTGTCCGTTTTTGCCCCAAATTGCCTCCAATGCTTTCCAAACTTTATTTATCTACAAAATAACACAAATACATCAAAACGTTCACAAAACTCAAGAAACTATACAAAATATTAGGTTAAATGAGTGAGAAATAGTGATATAAATACCACTCATCAGGGACGGCGATACGTAACGCCCCAAGACCACCAGTTTCAGAGACAGTAGTGGCATGCTTTGGGGGACGGTGATACGTAACGCCCTAAAGTCATGGATTTGTACTGCTGGCTATAGTTAGGCGTATGGGGGGACGGCGATACGTAACGCCCTCATACGTCAAGTTTTTCAGATAGAGATACAGATTTCAGAAAGATTTTCAGTTTTTAGTTTTCAGAAAGAGCTTTTAGTAAAGAAAGTTTCCCGAAACATCAGTTTTATAAGAGATTTCAGAAAGAAGTTCAGAGTTTTAAAACAGAAACCAGTTTTCCTATAAAGCTATTTTATGAGCTTTTAGTTTTAGAAATAAATATTTTTATAACAGTTTTCAGTTTTCGTCCACTCACTTAGATCATATAACGATCTAACCCCACTCCAGTTTTTATATTTTGCAGGATTTTCGGAGGACGAGCTCTGGAGGACGGATACTGATGCAGTCATTAGGGATGGAGTCCACCAGTATAAGTCAGAGACATAGTGAGAGTCCAGTTATAGTCAAGTGTGAGTCTTGTATAATTTATGGTTGTGTGTAGTCATTGTAAAACAGTTATTATTAATTACAGTAAAGTAATATTAAGTTTGTTTTCTCTGTTCTTTTGAGGTTGGGCTACAGTCCCACACTAATATAGTCATATAAAGAAAAATATGTTAGTTTCTATTATGGTTAAATAGTCAGAGGCTCATGGGGTTAATACTATTGTCCCTTGCCGTAACATCTCCAGATCGGGGATGTTACAGTCTGAATAAAAAGAAGTAGAGTTTAGAAGACATCACCTGTTAGTGTGGAATTGACAATTGAATCTACGATATTTAAAAGAAAAATTACAGATTAAGATCCAAGTCCACTCTACGCTTCTTGCCACAATCATTATCAGACCAGTTCAACTTGGAAAGAATGAGGTCGATTTTTGGTTAATAAGCTAAAATTTGTTCAATTAATTCATCATTTTTTCTTGCAGTTAGGACGATATCTTTTATCGGTTTCGAAATGAACCCAAGTCTTTTGGCATCATCAAGAAATACTTAAAAAATATCAAAAAAATGATCAACATTAAGTAGTCCAATGAGTTTTCGGTGAATGTTCAAGTTCGTCCATGATGCAACTGTGAATATTTCTTCCAACGTGCCCAACCCACCTGGTAAAGCAATAAAAGCGTCAGCATGATTAATCATTTCAGTAAGTCTTTCAGACATACCTGAGACAATGTATTCTTCTCCATTTGATTTTCCCATGAGGTTTTCGTCTACCAAAGATTTTGGAATGATCCCCAAAATTTGACTGCTACCTTCTTGCATGACCTTTGAAACACATCTCATCAATCCAAGATTGTCACCGTCATATACTAAGTGCATGTTTCTTTCCGCCATAACTCTACTCATTTTTTTTACAGCTTCAACAATTCTGGTTTAGTTCCAGAGCTAGTTCCACAAAACATACAAATATTAATGACTAGTCGTCTTGAAGTTTTCTACATTTTTATTCTCTCTCTTATCTGGGTGTGTCGAAGAGAGAAATGACGAACTGTATTTATGGATCCTAAAAAAAGGGTGAGTAATAAAAGCATTAGTACCTACAAAATGACATTTGTCAGATGAACAGTAAAATATATCATGAAAGTAAAAAAAAAATTAGATACTGTCGGTAAAATTAAGTGAAGGAAATCAAAACAGTACATTAAAATATATCAAAATAATAATTTAAAAATAAGAAAAACCAAAGCAATAAATTGAAACAATATGTACTGGTAGTTTGATTGTGACTCACATCTTCCTCTGGTTTTACTAAAAAAAAAATGATGTACATGTGTTTGTGATATTAGGACTTGTGTCAATTTAACAATCTAAAAAAAAAAGTTAATTTAACATGTTAGTGGAATGGTACGATATTTTACAAATTGTGTCTGTACCAAATCATGTCTTAAACTGAACGAAGACATGGGTTTGGGATTTAGTCTGTGAACGTGCTTATAAGTAACTAAATGCCCTTAACTAGCACATGACATTTTAGATGAGCTTAGTCCAATATTAGAAAAAAAATTTTGAGAAAATCAGGCCCGATGACAGAGGCTTGGTTTGTGGTTATGTCACTCTAGATTTTCAAGATAAAAATATCATACTAGTGGAACCGGGTTGACACGCTTAAAAAATTGTTCTTTACTCCCAAGTATAGAGTGTCGAAATAATAAAATAACCCGATAAGTCCGGGGTCGATCCACGGGGATAAATTTAATATGATAAAATAATAATTTGAGTGAAAAAAAAAAAGATTGAGTTGTTTGAAGTGATTGGAAATTTGTAAATTTGACTACAATAATAAAATAAAATACTGGGGTTAGAGGATCCGATTTTAATATTTTTAAATTTAGAAATCTCACTTTTTATAATATATAAATTATCATTAGTAAACCAATTAATTTATTTCAGGAATTAATTATGCCAAAACATATAAAACCAGCCATAAAAGCGGTGATAACTTTTGTCTATATAATTAACAACTCAAGTTAGGAACTCAATTACACCAAATAAATAAACCACAGCCACATAGACAGTAACAAAATTTGTCAATAATTAATTCAGATTTAATTAAGTATTAATCATTTGATTACAATTGATATATTATAATATAAGTGAGATTAATTAATATTTTCATATTAAAAGCTTCACATTTTACCACAGTAGTATGAAATTAGCTACTCATGATTTTAATAAAAACACACATAATTTTATTACTGAAATAAAAAGAAATTACAATAGACCTTTTAAAATTAAAACACACAAGAGATAGAACTCATAAATTTTCAGAGAAAACTATGGAATTCAAGCTGAGGAAAATGAGGTGCAGAACACCTCTATTTATAGAGGTGCTCGCACCTCCTGATGCAATTGCAAATTCAATTTGCAATCACATCCATCAAACATGGGAGATGATTGTGAAAGATGATGGTAATCCACTTTCGGTGGATTGCCATCATAATATAAATTATTATTTTAATTTTTTTTATTTGACTTAACGATTACATATAACATATTTTAGATCTTTTATCAATTTCAACCTTAAAAATTTCAGAATTAGAAAATCTTGTCAACAGCTAAGTTGTAGATCTTTGAATCTTCTTTCATCTCTGGAATCACTTCAATCCAATATCGGAGTAAAAAGTTATCGCCATACGAAAATTACGTAGGGCTGAAATTTCTGAATTTGTATACTGTTAGAACGCCCTTTCAAGTTTTTGGCCCCCAAAATCTAAATGTCATGTCCAATTTTCTAATTATGCATCCAAAATATTAATTCACCTACATAAAAAATAAAAATCACAATAAAAATATATAAAACATAAATTTAATTATTATTTTACAAATATGCTAAATTAAGAGGATTGATGAAACTACAAGTGTAAAATGATTATTTTTTCTTTAATAAATATGCATTTTTTAGTGTTCATCACTGGTCGCTACAGATTTGAGTTTCATTAGAGGTTTATTTCTTCCAACTTATTTCTAAAATAGATGTCTCACTAATCAATTATATATATATATATATATGTATGTATGTGTGTATTAATGGGATAGCCCCCAAGGGGTGTGGCTTGGTGGTGAAGGGTCCAGAATCTCACCTTGAGGTTCTGGGTTCGAATTCAGGGGGTGCAACTTCTTATAAGAGCCTGGGGCAGCCGTGGGTTTTACCTGCGCCGCGGCCCAGAATGGGTGGTTTGGACTATAGACTTTCTCCAGTGCAAACAATATAACCCACATTACTAATGATTTATTTTATTTGAGAAAATTATTAACAGTTAGTTTAGCTAAATTATGAACTTTGATGTTACAAAGTCTAGAGAAAAATATAAATTAAACAGTCTCTAATTCCTTGATTGATTGTTGAATGTCTGAGAATATCCATGAAATTTTTTTTTCGTTCCTTGAATAACTGAAAATTTAGATGTCATTACGAAATTAACCAAATCAAAAAATAAATTGTAAAATAACCAGGAAGATGCCCAATCAATTGCAACAAAGGCAACCAATTGCACGTCAAGTGTAACTAGTTGCCTCCATTTTTGTTTAATTTTAAAAAGATTACAAAAATACGCAAATGGTTGTGCTTGAATGAGCAATTAGTTGGGTACTTTTGTAATTTTTTAAGAAACCATTCGCTAAAATTTTTCATTCTCATAATTATAAAACCTAATGTCCATATATTCATTCACTAAAATTATTTCACACATTTTTTTCGTTTTGCTCTATTATGTTCTTAAAAAATAACGGAAATACAATTATCATTTTTCATAAATGATGATTGGGTGAATTCTCAGAACGACGAAAATGAGTATGTGGGAGGAACATCATTTGTTTAGTTTCTTTCCACATCCATAACTTTTGAATAGTTAATAGAGTTGATGTACAATAGAATAGATAGAAATCGTGATCTGTATATTTTGATGTAAAAGTGTGATATTTGGGTACTGAATATGACATTCAATGGTTACAATTGGCAGTCTGACGGAATGGGAATGATTATTGGGTTTTAGAGAAGTTGTCATCCAGCTCGGTAATATGGTTGAGTTGTATTTGATTTGGACTCCGATCGTTCATTCTTCAGTAGATCATATTTTTAAACAAAGGCGACATATCCTTCAGATTCCGACAATGGTCAATGGAAAAGTACATGTACGTCTTTTCAAGGATCCGTGAAAATAAATAGTCACTTGATAGATCCGACCCTGTGTATGCTTCAATAATTTCTTCTGATGATATGCTAGCAGATGCATATTCAAGTTCTGGTGGCGGAGAATCTAATGTGTGAAAGTGTTATTCAGATAAAACATGAATTACAAACGATTTTATCTGTCGTGGCTATGAGAGGACGTTTCATGTTTAAGATCAAAAGATCATCACCAGACTGGTTTGATGTTGTGTGTGTTAATCAACCTTGTGAGTGGAAGATTCGTGCAAGAACCATTTCTGGCATACCAAATACAAATTGGCAAGTAGCAAAATTTGTGTGATAGTGAATTATTAAATATTTGAAATAAACATTTTGGTTAACTCACCAAGTTTAGGCACATCCATGGTAAAAAAATCATTCGAATTTAGAGTAAACAAATTTTGATAGATTCCATAATTTGTAATTTTCTCCATGTTTAACTTATATGATCTACACAAAGAACGATTTTTGAAATTGAGATTATATCGATTGTAGTCATTTTGTGGTAGAAAAATAAAATGAATTATTGATGAGTGGTAATTATATCACTATTTCACACTCATTTAACTTAATATTTTGTATAGTTTCTTGAGTTTTGTGAATATTTTGATGTGTTTTGTGTTATTTTGTATATAATAATATGGTCATCGAAAAACGAAACAGATATACAAATTCAGAACTTTAAGAAAACTGTATTTGAATTTATACTTTCAAACTTCGTACTATTCTTTCACTCTATAAACACAAAGTCCTCTGAAAATATTTTCATATACTGATCTAGAAACTGAATTCTTATACAAAATCAAAACTTGGTTTAAAAAAAACTGTAATTGAGAACTGTAATATCCAAATCATTTGGAATTTGAAGTTAAACTTTTTTTTTTATCATATATCAAAAAATGAGACATTTTTGAAATATCATCAAATCAAAAAGTTTAAACAAATTTCTTTAGTAATAACTCAAGTACTAGTTTTTATATGGAAAACCTTTCGAATATGAATTCAGAAAAAATATAACTTGTACAAATTCTCAAATCTTTTACATAAAAATCATACACATACAACTTCAAAAAACTTATTTGTAATCACACATATTTGGAAAATATTTCAAACACTAAAATTTTCATATGTACCTTCCATGTATAAACCTTCTAGAAATACTTACATGTATGAATATATAATTCTTAACTCATTCCAGACATGTAAAATATAGTATCATCGATAACAGAGATATACAAAACTTTCAAAGATCAAAAGTCTTCGTATAACAAGATTGAAAATCAGAATGTCTAAAAAATATATGACCAAGTCATAAACAAACATATGTACTGGTTTATGTATACAATGCTCGTACGGAATTCACTACCTATTTTAGAATATGAATGAGATGAACACCATCTGAACGGAGTTCCTGCCCAAAACCTCTATGAAAAATGCATACCAACATCATATATTTATCGTATCCCACTACCTCATCATAACATATTTAATTACTAAATTTTTATAAATCGATTCAACCGCGTAACAAGTACATCACAACTTATTTCAGAACTGAAATAAAATTAGCATATTAAGCAAAACGTAATATCAGAATTTGGTATTTACTATCACTTATCCATATTCAGAAAGATATAAAATAGAAGTTGGAATAGAAACCAACACAATAACTTTGGAATAGTGTTTTCAAGATACTTCATCAGACAACAGTGATGGAAATTAGAATCTAAATCGTTTCACCATGTAATACAGACAAAATCAGAATACAAATCATTTTATAAGGTAATACATACAGAAATCAGAATTCAAAATATTTCATCAGGTAATGCAGACAGAAATCAAAATCCAAATTATTTCATCAGGTAATACATATAGAAATCAGAATGTAAATCATTTCGTCAGGTAATATAGACAGAAATCAGAATCCAAATCATTTCATCAGATACTACAGACAGAAATCATAATGTAAATCATTTCGTCAAGTAATACACACATGAACTCATTTTAAATAATATTATACGAACAGAAGCCTCTAGAAGTCAAAAGATCCGAGAACCAACTCAACCAGACGGGCCCAAATAATACCACCATGGTGGTTATACACAAAACAGATTGCAGATAATGGATATTCAATGTATTAAGTATTAAACGCAATACAAAATGTAATGCCGTCATCCAATTAGATATAGAAAACATGATCAATACATTAAGAAATTATTATCATAATTTTAATAATTAGACAAATCATTTACACACTCATATTTGTCATAAAAAATATGTTATAATCATTCACATACACAAATGGATTCATATCAACAATCATACACACATAACATATCGTCATTTATTCACAGTTCAAAATAAATTATATAATTACATACGTAAGTTTGCACATATATCATATCATCATATATCAAATTCAAGTTTGCGTTTCAGTTTCATGAAATCAAATACATATACCCAATATAATCTCACATCAAGGATGCTAAACGAATGTATTTAAAATATTTAAAACTTTTAAAGACGTCCAAAAGAAAGTATCCAAAACATATTTTTTTTCTACATATAACTGTAGTATACCCTCTCATGCACAAAAATAAACATTTTGGAGTATCAGAAACCTACCACTCACACATATAATCTTTATAAATACAAAAACCTATTTTTATAATTTACACACAAATCAAATATTATGTATTTTCTGTTTAGAAGCTCGAAAAATATCATTTACTTCTCATATCAGGAACATATGAATATCAACATTGGAAAATCACAACTCTTATTCATGCACCAGACTTATCTAATAACTCAAATCAAATATGTCAACACATCTTGAGTACACTCATGAATCATGAATGATAAACTTAATTAATGTTTTTTGAAATCAATTATATATGCTTATATATATACACGCACAAACATCAGAACTTGACAACAAATAATACGTAAGGTACTCATTGTAAAAAGTACTTACCTGGATTCACGAACACTATTGATCTTAGCTAGAGCTGACAAAAGAAATGGCAAAAATGGTTAGATCGTCATTTTACGGTATTCTCGACTTAACTTTTATAAATTTTCGGACCTTCCCGGAACATATAATCAAGTCTGATTTCAACGATTTCAATTTCATTACCCTTAATTTATAAGATGCAACATATTCATAACATCATATTCGATTATTTGTCAAATTCAGAAAATCCTTCGAAAGCTTATAAATGACATAATCAGATTCTAAATCACTCAAATTCACATAGCAATATTTAATCAACCTTAATTCATCATAATTAACCTATGTCTATCATCAAATTCATCAAAATATCGACATACATGGAACCAAGTTTTACCAGAGTATGTGCTCAAAAATAGCCGTGCCACCATAGATAAATATCAAAATGTAGGAAAATTTTCCTCATCGCGTCTCCTTAGTTGTACTGTTGCAAACAGACAAAGGTGTAATAGGAGTAATACCTCCCATCATTTTACTATTGTACTAGTAGATATGAGGAGTCAGGGTTACCTCCAAAAGTCCAATGACCCAGAGAAAACCTAGCCCAAACTCCGGAGTGACTTTACTCCGAAGTAACATCATTCCGAATTCATATCATTACGGAGTAAATGAGATCCAAACCGAGTCTAGTCCAAACTACGTATGTTCCAGAGGAATCTCACTCCGGAACGTATCAAAGTGCATCGTACGTATTCCGACCTCAACATAAATACCCTGGAGAGCAGGATATCACACACACACACATATATAAGATTAGTGGGATTTTAATGGAATTCCACCTATCATAACATGTAAGCATGTGTAGTAACATGTGTGATTACACCTAATGCGATATTAGAGCATGTGTCACACCCAGTGTACACCATGCATCTGGAGGACAGTCTAGTTTTGGAGAAGTATCCATCAAAAATCAATACTCTTGCACTAATTACCCTATATAAACCAACGAGCTTGTAGAGAACGGAGTCGGTGAAAAGAATAAGAAAGCAAAAATATAATTAGAGCAGAAAACATATAACATATGGCATTAAGAATAACTTAATCACAAATATAGAATAAAAAGGGGGATCCTAACAAAATGCTACATGCATGCAGGCCTAACTAGTAGAGAATTTCAAAAGCAAAGCCCAAGATTCTATTGGACTTCATTCAGATCAAACCCAACAAATTGAAGGTATCTTATACTCTTTCTCTATCATCACTTTTAATGCACACAACCGAAAACTTACATAATTTGCCGGATCGATTTAATTCATTCCAATTTCACTCAATTTCAACCAACAACACATATACAATCCAATCATGCTCAATTAACCCAATACATATTGATAAATTTAATCTACGAATCTACATGAAGCATTTATACATTTTATATTTATGTCAAATTAATGAATTTTTATCGGGATGTCTTATCGAGCTTTCGAGGGTACCAATAAAGTCCAAACGTGCCCATGAACGTATAAGAATCGACAGAATTCAAATCGGAGTAGCCGGGCTCCTGAGTCACTTTCATAGCTTGGTTTTACCTCGTTTTACGCGTAACCGAGTACCGATCAACAAAACCATCACTACAACCTTTAAGTATGTCTACAAGTTTCGATTCGATATGTGATTTGCACCGTGAATCGAAGCGACGGGCCGAGATTGGGATGTGAAAGCCAGTGACGTTTTCCTCTCATTCCCACCGCCATAGTGGGAAGTCTGGCCACCCTCAAACTCCCATTAGCTAGACAAAATTGGCCAAGGTGTCGTGCCCGGTGGGCGGTGGTTGGAAGGTCGACCACCAGCCAAATTCAATAATATGGATGAGGATAGTTTTTGGGTCCCAAATGTAATTTCTAGAACTTGGGGGTTTATATAATAAATTTTCTAAAAATTACAAAACAACCCCTATGATTTGCAAAGAGGCCTCTAGATGGAGGCAGTATCAAAAATATAAAAAATGAAGGCCATTCCGCTCGAAATTTCGAAAAACGCTCAACATGAAAGTTGTTCCTCTCGATAAACGAGTCCAACGATTCAAAAATCAGCTCAATCGGAATTTGTACAATATAACTTTATCTGATTTAATGATAATAAAATTTCATGTGTTTAATCCTTCCTAATTCATAAAATCCCGAGACTTTGGAACATATGGTAAAATCATCACGATATATTTTCAACATCAAAATATAAAATTCCCAACATCATCAACATCACAAGACCTTTATTTCGAAACTGGATTTTCATAAATACTTCGAAAATTTTGAGATGTTACATGCTGATTCGCAAAAAATACACAGCCTAAAAATGTAACTATTAGATTAGTCATTTTCAAACACTTATATCTACTTCATTCAAATTTAAATCACAATATGTAAAATTATTTATACCTATAATTTTCATCCAGAATCATATATCAAATTCAGATGTCTATAAAATTGAAATTAACCTTAAATTTATTACGTCGCATATAATACAACTTGAAAATACTAAAAAGAAATGTGATTATTATCATAATACACAGTTCTAATTTTATGGATGGAAAAGAATACATTGTTTTATTCTATTCCTTTCATAAAATTAAAACATGTACCCTTTTTTTCTAATGAAACGATGCGTTTGCTTTCGTTCCGACTTCGATACTCCCATCTTCTTCAAATTCCAAATCAAAAGGTAAAAACTATTAAAAAAAAAAAATCAGAATCGAAGTCTCACACACAGAGAGATAGAGCATCAATGGCGGAAGATCTGGTACTCGACACGGCGATCAGAGACGGGGTGTTAATTCCGCTATCAGTTGTTATGGTGCTTATCGGAATCCTCCGGTACTTCGTCTCTAAGCTCATGCGCTCCTCTCAAGTCCCCGATCCTAAAATCGTAAAAGAAGGGCAAGTATTAATTAAATCCATCAATTAATTATCTATCTATATTCTTTTTTAAATAAAATATTGATATATATATATATTAATTTGTTATAGGCAAGTAATTGTTAGGGCGCGGAATTTGCGTGCTGGCGCTAATTTCATCCCTCCTAAGTCGTTTCGCGCTCGCAGAATTTATTTCAGTAACGAGGTTTGCTTTTACTTCGATTTCTTGTTCTGTTCGTTGGTTGCTGTTGAAAAGTTTGAAAATTTTATGCTGTTCTTAGAATTTCTGCAATTTTAGGTTAAATTTCAATGACATCACTTGAAATAAAATAATAAAATAAGCGCATTCTGGTTGTTTTTGAGTTCCTCAACAACCTCTCTGAATTTCTAAATGGTGAAATTTTGATGCAATATCTAAACCACCCAGACTGATGTGGGATGAAATTAATGGAGGGAAAATAGAAGTTAATAGAATAAATAATATTGACTGGTCTGTGGGACAATGATATAATTGTGTGACATCAGTTTGTATAAGAAGTTTGAATATGTAGTATTATTCTTTTTATGGTTAGATCATACTGGAGAGAAGGATGTGATTTTGTGGTTGTTGATATGGAATGTGCTTTCCTTGTGTGTTGGTAGGAAAATGGGTTGCTGCATGTTCCAAAGGAACAGGCTCAAAATGCGCAAGCGCAAATGTTTTCCGATCCTAACATGGCGATGGATATGATGAAAAAAAATCTTTCAATGATCATACCCCAGGTAAATTAAATTGAAGAGTTTCTGCTGTTCGTTTTGGTGGTGTTTGTGATGGAATAACTGACAGTTATGTTTATATTTTTTTCGTGCTGGACAGACTCTTACTTTTGCTTGGGTCAACTTTTTTCTCTGGATTTGTAGCAGGTTGTTCCTTATTTTTGGTTTGCTTTGTTTCATTTTAACATGGCAGGAATATGCAATAATATTAGCCTTTTCTATCTAGTCTTTTGTTTTCCAGTCTTTGATTGTTTTTAAATTCTGTTTCCATACTAGATTGGCTTACTATTCTGTTTATTTTCTTTTGTGTTTGTAATACTTATCTCATGCGTTATGCCTGCTTATATTTACCCTCACAGCCAAGATACATTCCCACTGACTCAGAGGTTCAGATCAATGTTACAAAATGGGATTGACTTGAGCACTGTTGATGTTAGCTATGTCAGTAGTCGGTCATGGTAATTTTTCAACATCTTGATGAGAAGCTTATTTACTATGCCTTGTGTTGCTCTTCTCTGAATTCATTTTAATCTTTGGCTGCTGTTTGACTTTCTGTGTCATACCATTGACAACTCTTTATGTTTGTTTCAGGTACTTCCTCAATTTGTTTGGACTGAGGGGTTTATTTAGCCTCATTCTTGGAGAAGAAAATGGTTAGTATTGGATTTCAAACTCTTTATGTTGTGATTTTTGGAGGCTGCTTTTCTTTTGGCATATTGGAAGAGCAATGCTTTTAATAACTTTTTAAATAATATGAACTTAACATATGGTGCTTTAATTGCAGCTACTGATGATACACAGCGTATGATGCAAATGAGTGGGTTTGGTTTTGATCCAAGCAAGGTACAACTAAATGTTTCTGTATTCAGTTGTTAAGGCTTCATTAGACTTTATTTTCCAGCTCTACACTACGATATAACATTCTCTCTCTTTTATTTTATGCTTGTCTTCAACCTCTACGCTTTTGTTTCAATTGAAATATGCTTCCTCAGTCTCAACCTTTTCAACAATAAGATGTAGCCATTCTCATTCCTGATCAACTTTTGAAAAGCTTTTCTTAGCATCTTCGGATAGTTTTGATGCTTTTGGTTTTTGGTGCACATTTTTATTTGACGGGGACTCGTATGATTTTGTCCTCCTGTTTTTATTCAGTAAGATTATTTTAAGCAATTTAGGTCATTGGGAAAGGTGTGAGTGCAAGTTTATTTTTTCGGGGGGAAATCAATCATGGGATGTTTAGGCATAGTGTGCTTGTTTGTGAAATAGACCAAGACATACTTGGTTAGAAAATTGGCTGCTGTTGACTTGATTTCGGCGGCTTGATATTTTGCTAAATTACGGAAATTATAATAAAAGGGGCATTGAACTACTGAACCTGTTTTCAATTTGAACTGATTCCATAGGATGTGTTGTCTATTTTTTCCGGGGGAAATCAATCATGGGATGTTTAGGCATAGATTTGCTTGTCTGCAAGTTGCTACGCTACCTATCTCCTGAAATATGAATTTTAATTTTTTTTTTTTTTTTAAATTTTGGCCAGAGCTTGGGTGCTGAGAAAGGACAGCCTCGACATTGTTCAGCATGAATGGGCCTTGCCAAATTTTGAGCAGCGTGCTGAAACAGTCTTGAAAAATCTCCTCCTTTGAACGAGGACGACCTGTTATTGTTTGAACAATAGCTTTGACTCTAGCATCCGGAATGGATCATTCTCATTTTCATCCATTTTTTTTAGTGGATTTCAAGCATCTTGAAATCAGCAACATTATAGTAACTAGTAGAAACCATTTTTGTAATTTTCAGTTTACATTTTAGGATAATTACCATCATTATTGGAGAAAGTTTTAGAATTGCCCGAGTTTCTATCCTTGAAGATTCTCGGCTACATGTATGCAATTTTAGGCAGCACGGTGTTGGGAAGCTCGGTCCGGACTTTTTTACCATCCTAAATTATACCAGCCTAAGTGATTCAGGTAATGCCAAATGAAGAAAGAGAGCCATTGAACAAGGTTGTCGACTAGGCTGTTCTCAGTACCAGGAAGGTGGACTAAACAACGAGGACAGGTGCCAGGTGATTGACAATGCGTACGATGTATGCCCATTCGAGGTAATTGACATCGACCAATCAATTCGCCTTTGGGTCCGGTATTGGTATGTGTATGCTAAATATGTTTCAAGTCTTTCCCCTCTCTTGCCTAAATATTATTGATTGATGAACATGGTTTCATGGCATCTAGAAAAAAGTGTCATGTTTTCAACTTTAAAAATTTAAAACTCCTATCATTGTTGTTATTATTCGAGTTTAAGCTTTTACGTCAAATGATTATAAATCAACATAGAATTATAGTAAATTTGATCTAAGATATTTTGATCAAATTAATCTTCTTTGTCGTTTATTTCTATCTGTGCACGAATTCTCACATAATAGAATCACAAACAATAAGATTGAAAAATTGATTCTAATAAGATAAGAATGCGTTAGTCCAAAAGTCTCTGTTATTATTCGATTATCTCAAATTCAATCCGGGATTCCACACTATTTATATACTAAATAAAATGACAGTGATTACATTCTATTCACATTTCCCACTAACTGGCTGACTCCCTAAAATCTCGGAACTTCCATATTATGTGTGGTTGTCCAACTTAAACTTAAAGAAACGGAAAATAATTGATTGGTTGTCTGATTTTTATCTAGAAGATTCGTGTCATTAAAACTGATATTTCAGGCTCATTCCTTGTGTGACTTCTGGTGGTGCGTTTGTTGGAGTCAAGTATATTCCCTAACCCTAGTATTTTTTTTATTATTGCAATTCAATCTAAGATTGTCCATTAATTCAATACATTCAGCCCTTTATTTTATTATTTGAAAATATATCTCTATGGATTGATTGATCCCAGACTTATGAGATTATTTTATTACTTCAACATTCTTAGTGTCTTCTATTTAGAAAGCTCGATATCAAGTGAATGAGCCGCCTGAATCGGGAGTTGGGGATGAAACGTAAGTTGAAAAAAAAAATAACATTACTTGTGAAAATAAATTTACCCATTGAAAAAATAATATTAAAATATTTATCTTTTTTACTTTTAAAATCTGACACAATTATCTTTAAAATCTATCAAATTACATTTCATTTCATTACTATTTATTTACCAAATAATATTTTGGAATATTACATTATATACCTCTCATTTTTTCTCAAATAAAATTATGATACATTATACTTCATTCCATCGAATTACGTTCCATTATAAACATTCACTTCCCTCACTCCAAACATAGCCTTAGGTATTTATTTTCTATTTTGCGTGCTATTAAATTAATGGAAGAGAAACCGAAGAGGAAGAAGGCTGTTGAATAATATTCATTTATTAAGCATCCGATCTTCACAGGCGTTGTTAATACAGCCGTGAATTAAGGACTCTTCTTTTATTTCATTCATATTATGATATTATCATTAACTGGGATTCTTTCTTAGTTATGGATTCGAATTCAGGTTTTTTTTACAAGAGTCTGGAATAATCGGAGTTTAACTTGCTCCGCTTAAGCCTGAAAGAGGTGTTTGATGACAAAATTTCTAACGAAAAAAAAATTCTTCAGAATTATGTAAAGCAATTAATCAAACCATTACATGAGCCAATGATGGTTGATTTGAACTGGTAGAGCATCATTATCTAGTGAATCAAAGTCCAAAGATTAGAGATCATGTAAGCCTTTGAGATTGATGCTTTAATGAATTGGTTTTGATAGTATGGTTTAGATTATGCTTGATGAAATCTTGACTATCGACCAAGGAACAGCATGTTTTAGTTATAAATTATATTCCTACCTAACCTAAATTAAATTTCAAATTAAACGTATCTCCTATGACTTAAACCAGTGACTTCATACTTCTACGATAAGAATTAAGCCAACGGTGGGACTATTTGCACTCTAGAAATTACTTTATACACTCACCTATTAAATTTAAGTTACTTATTTTTACTTTGTAAACTCTTTAAAATGCCAAAAATAACCCTCATTTAAACCATTTAAATTAATTATCTTTATTACTAAACACACTCATAAAAAATATTTAGCACACTCAAAAAATAATTTAGAATACTCATTTTCTATTAAATTTTATTTGGGTAAGAAATTAACAACAAAATAATATATTTTTGCCGAAAAGAAAGAATCAAGCCTTTAAACATAGCATGCTATCCAAAAGGAAAAATAATAAAAATACTATTCAAATAAAAATCTGAAAAAAAAAAGAGGGAGCACCTGCAAGAGGCATTTATTCCATGAAGATACTAAACCCATGAGAAAAACAAGAAAGAAAGAAACAACATCTTAAATCTCAATAAATCAATATAAACTTGCTTGGTATCACCAGAAAATTTGAATAAAAAAAAAAAGATTAATTATGGTTTGTGTACTTGATGAGTATTCAAATATTTACATATTAATTTATATTATGAACATTTATTTCATTAATAATTTTATTAAAATATGTGTTCAAAGTAATTTTTAAAGTATAAATAGCCTCATCCTTAAGCCAATTAGACTATCACTTGAAGATATTATTATTATTATTTCAACTCACACACCCATGAGATCCCGCAGGGACTCGATCACACAACCCTAGTGGCTTTTTTTAAAACTCCAATGGCTTGAAATTTTCAAAAGAAGAAGAAATACATGTATATCTTGAGGCACATACCTAGGCCTCCTTGCTGCTCAATAAGTAGAATGGAAAGGCACTTTACGCTTCCAGATTTCTGAGTGATGTATGTAACAAGATGATTCTGCTACAGCATCCTTGAAGAAAGAACAAAAATTCAGTGTCATTTCTTGGTGAATGAAAATGAAGGGGAGAAGACAAATCCAATAACAAAATGTTATTGATAACTAACATAAAGATCAATTGATCAATCAAAATCCAGGATTTTGTGGAATACTTGCTGCAAATTTGAGTCACCCAGAAAGCATCTCCACATCGTATGTTTCACCAAGCAGCCGATGTTTGTAAACATCTTATGGCATTTTCACATTGTTTCTCAAAGCATGCATCACTGACCAACTAATATTCAAGTTAGCACCTCTAAGACTAGTTGAATACTGAGCTTGGAATCATGTAAGAGAAAAGTGCGTCTATGATTAATTTTTTAACAGCTTTTTGCACTTCCCATGAATTCACATAAATTTATGAACAACAAATCCATCCAAGAAAAAGATAAATTGTTTTCTCCATTCATGTAAGTACTAAGTAGGACGACATTCAAAGGCATTGTGGAATACTTATACAAGTCAAATGTTCGCTATAGACTAACTAAACTGAAAACACAGTTAGGTTTAGGCCCGTGTAAAAGCAAAGAAAAACCATTGCAGTTTTTATAACACAAGTATGATATGTGTTAAAGAAACATTCTTCTATACAATTTCTTCCCTTGGCATTGTGTTATAGCCATTTGCTTGCCTCACATGTCAAAATGTCATCCTGAAAGAGTTTTATAGTTGTAACAACCAGATGAATTGCTTCAGTGATATTGAGAGATAATAAGCAGCAGTCCTTCAAACAGAATACTTCATACGGCAGTTTATGACCTTACCTCTCTTCTCACTTTGTTCCTATTCTGCGTCTTTGGTAAATTGATCATAAAACCAGTTTGAATCCTTTTGACAGGAAATCATCCCTGTGAGGAACACGCAAGGCATATCGTCAAATAAGATAAATGGTGAACATAAGCATAGTCCCACAGATTAAAATTTCTAGAAACTTAAGCTCTAAATAAGCAGAGAAAACAAGGAAACCAATACTTAACATAAGCATCTAAGATTAACATTGAGAAAATATCTTAAACAGAAAAAACCAAAATGAAAATGTGTCATTACCTCTTCTTCCTACATCGCCTCTTCTTTTCCTTTTGCTCCTGCAGCTTCTTCTGAACAATTCCATGACGACTATTATCAAGCGGAATGAGGCTTTCTACATATATGCAAGCAACAAACAAATCCGGACCACCATCAATCTTCACAGTCTTCAGTTTTTTTCTTTTCCAATCATACCATACCATCTTCTCACCATTCACTTCCAAGAGAACCTTATCACCACCATCCTCATTTACACAAATTAAAGGTCTCAAAAACCTAAAGGAACTTATCATTCTACACTGGTTAATTGAAAACATCTTACTCCAGGATTCCTTCACCCCATATTCTTTCATCATCCACACATCAACTTTCACTAAATCATAATTACACATTAAACACAAATGCCCCTCCAGCGCACCCACATCCAACACAAAATCTTTCTCAGGAGATCCATAATCCGGCAGTGGCACTAAACGAAACTCTTCAGCACCAAGATCAAAACCCACTATCAAATTACCAACTACGAACTCAGGCCTACGAGGCGCCACCCAATGTACAACACCATTAACAAACACACCATATGCTCTTCTATGCAAAAGATGAAAATAAAATTGAAACATAAAATGAAGATAGATTGGCAAGTTCTTAATCCTTCTCCAAGATTTATTTTTTAAACTAAAAACCTTAACTTCATACTCAATAAAAGAACCCATATTATCATCCTCATCTTTCTTAACCTGTACCATCCTCACAACTTTATAATCATCATTAACAGGGACATGACCAAAACCATAAAACACGAAACCACGACTACAAGATATATCAGGCAAATCAATATATTCAACGGGTAACTTAAATAACTGTCTAGTAGCGGGATTAAACAAAGCGATATCTTGATCAGAATTAGATAAAGCAAGCAACCCATTGCATGAACCAAAAACTTCAGTACCAGTCCAAATGCTTTCTGGGTAGTGATTAAAAGGGATAGCTTTATCCAGTGAATCAAGCTCCACGGAATAAAGATGCAAACCTTTGAGAATCAAACTGAGATGGGATTTTGTTGAAATTGAATTGTTCAATTGAAGTTTGATGAAATCTGGATCGTCGATTATTGAACATAACGGTCTCGATAGAAACCGGAAGCGTAATAGAGTTTTCACCGGTAACTGATAAAGAGTACCGGTGATAACATCTAGGGGTACTTTGGACATTTTGTGAATTAGGGTTTGGTGAAGTGAAAGCAAAGCAAGCGAAAACAGGAAGTGCGTAAAATGCAAGTTGAAGACTTAGTGGAGGCAAAGGAGAAACACAGAGCCAACATATATGGAAGACAGGTGGTGAATGTGACAGGGTTTAGTTTCTTAATTCCTATTTGTGGTCAGTGGGCCTCACTTTTTCAAATCTCTTCGTGGATTCGATTTCCTTTTTCGTCAAATTCTACTCTTCTCTTTTTTTTGTGGGGAAAATATCTGCGAAGCGACCTCTGGTTTACGAGTAAATCTTTGGTGCAACAGTGGTATGGATGTGTGGTATCATCAACCAATTAAAAAATAACATGTTTAATTTTCTTCCTATTTTTTAGTTGTTTTTTGACTTTTTAGCATGCGTGGTAAATGATGATTGATTTGTTGTATGGATGACGTGGTTTCACTGTTGCACCAAAGATTTTCTCCTAGTTTACAGTATATACAAGTGGTAATCGTCGAATTCTGATAGACTCTAAATCATCCGAAAATTATATTATGTGTCGGGTGTATATGACATATCTCTTACAATAGACGGGTCCTTGTGGGGCCCGCCTGCTGTGAGAGAGATGACATATACACTCGGCACATGATATACCACCTCCTAAATCATCTTTATTTTATTTTTTTATTTTGTATCAAAAGACTAATTTTCCGTTAACAGAATTAAATTGAGGATGATGTTACAATGGCTTTTTTATTCCCTAGAGCACCTTCTTATATCCTTAGAGAAATCCATAATCTTGAAGTCCTAAAGTTTAAGTTTTAAATCAAAAGAGCAACGGATTTTGAGTGAACACTTTCGTGTTTGTGAAAATTTGTAACAATCTATGCTTACTCATTATGAAGCATAGGAGAATTAAGACATTGCAAGTTCAACAAAATCCAAGGTAAGTTTCATCATATTTGAAGTTATGATTTCCTTGTTATTATGTAGAAAAAGGTGTAAATTAAGTTACTATAAATTATATGCATGCTCTATTTTTGTCGATTTTGAAAACCTAAAAGTTAAAAAAATGATTAATGATATGGATTTTGTCAAAATGGACCGTAATAGCTACATTACAAGGGTTATATAAGTGGGATGGTCATTTGATTGTTTTGTGCATGTAGTTTATTGGGGTGTATTTAGAAACCTTGGAACATAATTTTGGGGATTTCTATGAAATTGGTTTTATTGAAATTGGTCATATTGTTATGGGTTGTAGGATGTTTTTTTTTTTTTTTTTTTTGAAATCGTTGGAAACTCCGCCACCAAACCACCCATTCTGGGCCGCGGCGCAGGTAAAACCCCCGGCTGCCCCAGGCTCTTACAAGAAGTTGCACCGCCTGGATTCGAACCCAGAACCTCAAGGTGAGATTCTGGACCCTTCACCACAAAGCCACACCCCTTGGGGGCGGGTTGTAGGATGTTGCTGATAGAAATAATCTTTATTTATAAAAGTAAGAAACACAATATAAGATTGAGGGATCCAAATGATTACAATTTGATGGAAATGAAGACTGATGCGACGAAGATAACAGTTGGAGACATGTTGAATACACCTGAGAAATTGCAACTATATGTTGTCAATCCGGAGAACAAGAAAGCATCATCCTAGATTCATACATGACATTAAAATTATTATTTACTATACATGACTCAATGGTTGAAGTGGAGGTGTTGTTAACCATGTTGCCAGATTTACCATTCGGTTGAGTTATACAAACCATGTTGCATAACTTTGGAGTTACATTATCTGTAGAGCAAGTTAATTGGATTAATGGACCAAGTATTGTGCCACCACATTGGTTACATAAGTTTGTTCAGCATGTGAATAATGATGAAGAAGCTAATGAAGAAGAAGTTGTAGAGATTGAGAATGAGGATGATGTTTTTGATGTGGTCATTGACAATGAAGAGAGTGAATAAAAAAAATATGGGAATTGAGAATGCAATTGATGAATCATATAACATAGGCATTCAGAATGAAAAGGATGAATCAGATGATATAGGTACTCAAATTGATGAGAAAGATTCAGATGATGGTAAGAATTCTTGAGTGTTGCTTGAAACATCTAGTGAAGATGAAATTGGAACTATGAAGCTTATGGATTATATTGAACTACATAAATATAAGGTAGATGTCGATGCTAAGCATAAGCTGTAACAAGTATGATTACCTACAAGCAAATGACAAGATCTATAAAGTTGACCAAACAAATAATAACACATCAGAATGCTTCAACAGCTAGGTTTTGAGCTACAGAGACATGCATGTAAGGGATTTTATGGGTAAACGTAGCGGAAAGCGGAAAAATAAATTTTTCCGATTTCAATAATTTTATCGGGTAATTAAAATAAACTTATTTATTCTAATAACTCAATACTTAAAAACTAAATTTTTTACCCAAAAATATGAATTTTCCTTATTTGCCATGAGACCCCAATAGTTCGCATTTTGATCATTTTAGTCCTAATTTGTCAAATATAAATTTAAGTGATTTCAAATCACTACCAAAATGATTTATACATATCATATACATCAAAATACAACTCACAACACAAATCCCAAAAAATCTTGCAATTGCCGAATGCTCCCCAAATTTTTAATTTTTTACATTTTGGTCCAAATTTATTCAAAACAAGTTTAGATGAATTTCAATCAACACCAAATGATTTGTACATCTTATATAAATCATTATACAACACATATATGAAAAGCCTCAATTTTGGTGGAGGTAAAAACCCTAATTTCACAAATTAATCCAATTAACAAAATTAATCAAATCCAACACTTTAATTTAATCTTTACAACACCAAACAAGTCTCACCACTTTGAAACAACTCAAAAATAATTCTAGGTCATCAATGAGTGGCCTAACAACTCTAGAATGGCAACAAGATCATCAAATGATCAAAAGTGTGCTTATATACCATTTATAAACATACTTTAATAAACATGCATGCATACATCTTTCATTCATGCTTCCAACCAATTTATTACAAAACTAAAAGAGTAGAGAAACAACCACACATCACATGTTGTAGCCAAGAACAATAGAAATATTTTTCTAATGGGAGAAAGTTAGAAAAAACTTACAAAGATTGAAGTTTTCTTCAAATTTCTCTTTTGTTAATTCTTCACTTTTTTCCTCTCAATTTTTTTTATTTCTAATATTTAGAGGCTTAGTAAAAGTGAAGGAATGAAAAAACATAACACTTATGTATTGCTAGGGTTGGCCGAATTTGGCCTTAAAAAGTGAATAAGATATTTTCATTTTTTTAACAAAAATAAAGAAGTCAAATTCCTTTTTAACACATTTTACTTTAATGTAAAGTCAACAATTTACACTACTTAATCATTTCCTAATTTTACCATAATGGTATATATTTATATTTTAATTATACTAATCATTTAACAATTAAATAATTAAATATAAATATCTTAAAAATATGTATTATATTTACTTTAAATATTCCAAATACATATATTAATGATATATGTCAAATATCATAATTTGACATTTAATTAATGTGTATTTAATAAAAATCATATATTAAATATAAATACACATTAATTAGGAAATGATTAAAAGGTCATTTTGCTTGTATCTTTCGTTTAACCGTTAAACGATTTATAAATAATCAGTATTATTCATAAAAGTTGTCATATTGCTCTACGAGTATCTTTCATTAGTGAGACTCTTTAGGTTCAGACATGTCTATCACGAAATCTAATTTCGTATCCATAATCTACCCACCCATAAATTATGACGAACATGGATAAACTCATTGAACCATACAAGTCGAAGTCATTGCATACATATAATCCTTCTGTCACAGATATCCGGATTATTCCAGAGATATAGATATAAACGTCAAATCTCTATTGTGAGTTAATTTCAATTAAAGGGTGAATCCGGCCCGGATATACCCGGGTCTGGAAAAAAAATATAATAAATTAAAATATATTGAAAAATACAAAATAATATGCATATATATATAATATAATATAATATAATTAAAAAATATAAAAGAATTGAAATAAAACTAATAAAATTGACAAAATCCAAATATAAATATAAAATAATACAATAAAAATTTAAAAAAAAATTAAAAAAATAGTAAATCGGGTATCCGGACCCGGGGTAACGAAATTGCTTCCGGATCCGGACCCGAGTCCGGATTCAAATTTTGCCATCCCTACATGAAATAACCAGAATGTTTCAATGTTCATGGACAAGAACAGAAGGTGTGCAAACTTGCAAAATCCTTATACGGATTAAAACAAGCACCTAAACAACGGCATGAAAAATTTGACAAAAAGATGTTGTCAAGTGGGTTCAAAATCAATGAGTGTGATAAGTGTGTATATACCAAATCAACTCAAAAGTGATATGTCATTGTGGGTCTCTACGTAGATGATATGCTGATAATTGGTAGTAATCATGAGATGATTCAGTCTACCAAGAAAGTATTGACCAGCAAATTTAATATGAAAGATTTAGGAGTAGTTGATGTGATCTTAGGAATTAAGATTTCCAGAACATCAGAGAGGTATATATTATCTCAGACTCACTATGTTTAGAAGATACTTGAGAAATATAATAAATGAGATCTAAATTTGGCTAGAACTCTTGTAGACCTAACTCTTTGTTTATTAAAGAATACTGGCTCAAACGTATTGCAATTATAGTATTCGAGAATCATCGGAAGTCTGATGTATCTCACAAATTACACACGACCTGATATCGCTCAAGTTGTAAACAGACTTAGCAGATATACGAGCAATCCATGACATAACCATTGGAAAGCCATAGTAAGAGTTTTGAGGTATCTGAGAGAAACTTCAAAATATGATCTGCATTATACGAGATATCATGCTGTTCTAGATGGATACAGCAATGTTAACTGGATATCTGATACAATGGATTCCAAATCTACGAGTGGATTTATTTTCACACTTGATGGTGCAGCCGTGTCATGGAAATCCTCGAGGCAAACATGTATTGCCCGATCTATTATGGAATTAGAGTTCATAGCATTAGACAAAACAGCGGAAGAAGCATAATGGCTTCGAAATTTCCTAAAGGATATTCCAAACTGGCCCAAATCAGTGCCAACGATAAGCATATATTATGATAGTCAATTAGCTATTGGGAGAGTCCAAAATACAATATATAATGGTAAGCCTCGACACATACGTCGCAGACATAATACCATACGACAATTGCTCTCAAGTGGCATAATTTCGATAGATTATGTCAAATCGAAGGAAAACTTAACGGATCCACTTACTAAAGGTTTACCTAGAGAGCAAGTTAAAGAGTCGTCGAAGGGAATGAGCTTGAAGCCTATAAATTAAGAATTGTCACTGTGGAAACCCAACCTAGCTGACTGGAGATCCCAAGATCTATGTTCAAAAGGGACAACTGAAACTTTGTGCAATTCAAAACAAGCACTGTAGAGTTATATACTCTTTCCCATTCCTGTAATGACACAGAGTACTGCCTGTCAATGTTAGGATAAGTTAAAGCTTTTAATGATCACTATATTAAGAGAATAGTCCTAATGGGGGTAAAAGGCATATTACTTATTTATAGTAGATCACATATTTCAAGTAAGAAGTGGGGCTCCTTCCATGGGAGTTTTTAAAGGCTGAATTTCCTAAAGTACTTGATGAATTCAGGATCAATGTTCATGGTCGAAATGAACACAGCCATAGAATGGGGAATGGTCGAAGTAAAGATGTGTGTTGGCAATTGTCTTGGTTTACATCAACAGCAGAACAGTTCAAGACTATGGGTCACTAGTTTGCCAAGTAAATCCGATTGTCATTCACTAGGAAATGTTCAAGGCGAAACCTACCTATTTCGATGCAATTTTATTTCACGGAAACTCTCTTAAGTGTCTGCATTAATATTTAGAGAATTGTGGGGGATTGTTGTAGATTCTCTAAATATATAGTTTAAGTGTATGAGAGACATGTCTCTTAAGAAGTGTCTTATAGGAAAGACACAAGTTAAAGGAACATGTCCTCTAAATTGGAAGAATATACATTTAGGCCCCAAAATGCATAAGGAATGGGTATAACCATTAGGAGGGTTATACCCTAAGCCAAATGGTACCCACAAAGGCACTCTTCCATGCCTATATAAGAGGGGCTTAGATTTATTCTCTCCCATATGAGATTTCTACATTTACAAGTCATTCATTTAGAATAAATGAGTCAAGTTAAGAGAGAGCTTCAATCATTTTGTCATTGTTCAAGTTCTTGTTAAAGGAGTGTCACTTCTAAAGAAGCATCCAAGTAATTCTGGGAGAACGTCAGCCACAAAACCATCCATAGAGCACCGAGGCAGAGCTAATAAGTTTTTAAAGGCAACTCGACTTGGACCAAGTTTGATCATCATCTTCAAGTTTTCAGGTTTTTCTAAGTTTCATGGTCTAAATTTTAATTTTAATAAGTTATTTGAATAATGCATGTTAAATTGATGCATGTTAGTGAATGTTTAAGTTGATTGATGCATGTTAATTTCGTTTAATGACACATATTCACCAACACACATATATTTGTTTTTAAAAAAAAATAAATGTCAATGTAACACAATTATATTATTGTCTGCAATTAACTTAATCTCTATGATTAATTTTTTATTATTAAATTATAAAATTAAAATATATCTACAAATATTTTTCATTTTTAAATTATAAAACTAAAATAATAAATTATTAACATAAAAACTCATTACAATATAAAAGCATAATCTACTATTAAAATAAGAAATCTATTAATTAATTAATTTTATATTTATTATTATTAAATTATAAAATAAAAATAAAAAAATATATTATAATAAGAAAACATATTATAATCTCTCATTAAAATTTTTAAAAAAATACGTGACTCTACAATTAACCTATACATTTAATTTTTTATTATTAAATTATAAAATTAAAATATTTTTACAATTATTTTTGTAATAAATAAAAAACATATTATAATAAAAATACATATTATAACTTTCTAAGAACTGTATTATAATAAGAAAACATATTATACTACCTTATTATAATTAAAAATTACTATTAAATTAATAAAAAATATATTAAATAAAAACCATATTATAACAAGGAAATATGTTATACTATCCGATTAATTTTTGAATAATATCACAAATAATTCACCGCGTCACATGACAAATAATGTTTACAATTAATTTATTTTATTACCGATTATAATAAGAAAATATAGTATTATCTTCTATTAAAATAAAAAAATATACATGACACCTGATCTATACAGTTAATGTTTTTAATTTTAAATTATAAAATTAAAATAAAAAACCTATTATAATATAAAAATATAATCACATATTAAAATAAGAAAACTAAATAGTAGCCGCCCACAAAACATAACCAATTTTTTGAATTTCGGGTATATTATTATTTGTTATTTTATTTTGAATTATTTTTATAAACTTTTTATATCATGAATTTTTTATTATTTATCATATTCCATGATACATACTTTTACCATTAGCTTTTACATAGTAATTGAAAATATCATTTTAGAACGGAGAGACAAACGAATGAGACATAGTCTTATTTAAACTATAAAATCGACAAAATTCGGAGTATTACAAGAGAATAAAGTGTCAGAGATTAAATTTGAAAAGAGTTGGTAATTAAATTTTATATACTTGACATGCTGATTTTAGTTTTGTTGAAGGTAAATCACTGCGGAGGCAATTTATAAATTAGTGTAAGAGACCAGTTATGTTCCTCCACTAATTCTCAAACTTCCAATTATACCCGGCCACGGTTTCGGTTTGGAATCGGAACCGAACCAGAACCTAACCATAAGGAATCAGACGGTTCCAGTTCCTTCCGGTTAGGTTAGGATTCCCACCCTAATCAAATCATTGGAACCGGATAGTTCCAACGATTATAACCGGAACTATTCGGTTCCACTATTAAAATTCAAATAAATTTAAATTTAAATTTTATTTTTAATTTAATTTAATAAAATTCAAATAAATAAATTTTTATTATATTTATTTGATAATACTATCCAATTATAAATTTCTTTAAAATTTAATTTCCATTAAACAAAACCAATATGGCTTGTTTTTATTTATTTATGTTTTATATCCCCACCCTCCGGACAACTTTTTGTATTATAATTCAACAAACTTGGGGTTTTATTTACCTTCTGATTGTTAATCTAATAAATAACAGACTCTTAGTAAAAGTTGAATTGATCGACAGAAAGAGAAGCAAAATAGGCTGAAGATGTTATTGAAAATGCAGCATCAAGAATCATTAATAAACAGGAAGATAAGTGAAACATTTATGAAGTTTTATTAAACTAAGAGAGACCTTTTTTAAAAAAAAAAAATTAAACGAAATTCATCTCATGTTTAAAAATGTTGAATTTTATCTTAAAAATCATGAATCTTGATGGATGAATATTAAAAAGTATACATTTAATAAAAGAGAAACTAATCATTTTATACTTTAATTTCATTAATCTCATTAATTTAGCACATTTGTAAAATAATAATTATATTTATGTTTTATTGTGATTTTTTTTTAATTGTGTAGGTAAAATACCGCTTCAGATGCTTAATAGGAAAATGGATATGAAATCTGAATTTCAAAACCCAAAAACTCAAAAGAGAGTGACCGCTAGATTTAAATCGGACTTGGAAAACATTCATCGTGTTTAGATTAGCGACAAAATGAGCCCATGATGTATTTTCCACAAATGTATTTTATTATTATTATTATAATATATATATTTTGGAGGATCCAAGATTTTATATATATATTATTATAATATTATATATATATATATAATATATATATATATAATATATATATATATATTATAATAATATATTAATATAATACTAATAAATAATAAATAAATATTAAATGACAATCCACGTGGGTTGTTATTGGAAATGAAAATTTTGCAAGAGAGGTGCCGAGTATATCACCTATAAATAGAGGTGCTCAATACCTCATTTTCTTCAGTTAGGATTCCATAATTTTATCTGAAATTTTATGGAGTTCCAGCTCTTATGTGTTTTATTTTTTTAAGTTTTGTTGTAATTTTTTTCTTTCAATAATAAAATTATGCATGTTTTTATTCAAATTATGAGTAGCTAATTTCATCATGCTCGGGTAAAGGGTGAAATTGTTAATATGAGAATATAGATTAATCTTATTATAATATATGAATCGTAATCTAAAGACTGATATTTAATTTAAATATGAATTAATTATTGACAAACTTTGTTATATGACTGCTTTTATTTATTTGACATAATCAAATACCTAACTGGACTTATTATAGACAAATGTTATCACCGTCTTTGTGACTGGTTTTATATGTTTTGGCATAATTAATTTCTGAAATAAATTAACTGGGTAATAACGACAATTTATATATTATAACAAGTAAGATTTCTCTAAATTTGAAATATTAAAAGTGGATCTCCTAACCCCATAATTTTATTTTATTATTGCAGTCCAATTTAAAATTGTCAATCACTTCAAACAATTCAATCTTTTTATTTTTACTCGAATTGTTATTTTATTTTACTAAATTTATTCCATGTAAATCAATCCCGGACTTACCGAGTTATTTTATTACTTCGACATTCTATACTTGGGAGTAAAGAACCACTTTGTGAGTATATCATCGATCATTGAAATTTGAGATGATTTTTCATAATAAATCACAATTAAAATGGGATCGATTCAAAAATAGATGTCTCAATTATCATCCTTACCTTATATTTTATAATAAGAATAAAATTATTAATAGAAAAACTCAATATTTAGAAGAGTTTTCACTTAGATTCAAACCATTATTGAGGATTCCACTTAATTTCAATAAAAAAAAAACAAACATCAAACTTATCTAAGACGGTGATAATAACAACTACGTGGCAGATTATCAAGAAAGTATGATGCGGGCAGACAATAATTGAAGGCAAAAAAATTGAAACAGCTGGTCATAATCTCTTGTCTCTTCGATGACATGTGTATAGCTATTGTTGTGCCACGTAATAGATCACTTATATTTAGTTTCTTGGTAAAATTAGAGTCTTAGATAGTATAGGATTCAAGATCTTATCTTGAGGTATTGAGTTCGAATCCAGATGGTGTATTTCTTGTAAGAGTCTGGGACAATTGGAGATTTTATATGCTCCGTTTAAACTCGGAATGAGTGATTTGACAGTGGAGTTTCCAACGATTTCAAAATAATAATAATAATTCAATATTTGAAATAAGTTGGGATTATTATCTCAACACATATGATATCTCTTTGTTTTGAAAATGGTTATTTTTTGTTTAAATTTAAATTAGAAGAATTTTAACCATTTTCTTTGTATGCTCAAATTCCTAATGGAAATGAAACTATATGTTCATTTTTTTTTGAGAGATTTTAATTTTATCTAGGAGAGATTTTTATTTCTCTAAGAGATAATTTATATTGTCTTTGAATGTTCAATGATAGATTGAGCCCTCTAAGAATTGTTCTCACATTTGAGTGATCGATGAGAGATTAAATCTTCTAAGATGAAAAGCAAAATTAAAATGAAAATTATTTACTAGTTGTAGTTAGCATTAATCGAGCCGTTTATGGGTGTCCGAATAGCTTAGACTGATTCTTTAAATTAAATTTGAATCAATAAGTTAAAGTTAAATAAAGTAAACGTGTCACAAACTCTGAAAATACGAAATGACATGATAAAATTACGTATATTACGTCATTCCCTAAATCATGTTTGTAGTGAGAACCTTATACATTTGATATATACGACCTTTTTAGGGTGAGATTTTGTAGAACTGATTATAAAATATGATGTTTTGGCTAACATTTTCTTTACTTGGCACTGACGAAAGATCATAGATTTATAGTTGTAACATCTTGTGAAAAAGAAAGATCATAGGAATATAGATAATTTAATCATAGAGTCATGAATGGATGCTTAAAAAGAAATGTGTCAAGTAATAAGACAAGGAGAGGAAAACAAAAATTTGTTTTTGGCTAGATAGAAAGAAAAATGATGAAAATTCATACTAGATAACAAATAACCAAGCTTCCCAAATTTATCTCTGACATAACATTCAACGCAGATAACTTACGATAACGTTGGTAATTAGATGGGTGATAAGCGATTAATATATCATATTTATTATTCCTAAATTTTATATTTTGTGAGTTAATTCGAGCATTTTGAGTATTTTGATGTTTTTTTTTTTTGTTTTTATAGATTGAGATATAATGGGATGAGCATGAATGTAAATCGTCGACTACACAAGGTGTTTTTGGGCGTGAAACACAATAGAAGACTCATTGGCGCGACTATGGAAGTGCATTGTCACGCCAACAAAGCTGAAGAATTGATGAGCTCTCTGCCTCTCATTGGCGCGCCAATGGTGACTGCGCACTTAACGTACTCTCTGCCTCTCATTGTCGTGCCAATGGTCCCTCATTAGCGCACCAATGAGCTCGTTTTCTGATTTTATTAGAACTCAAATTTCTTAAGAAAAAAATGCTCCCAACAACCCCTATATAACCACAAGTCCGGTTATAAACCTAAACATCATACTTTTGGAGATTCGATGAGACTTTTGAGAGCAAAAGAAGCACATCAAGCAAGCACAAAACAGAGGCTCAACATCATAAAGCAAAAGACTGCCGATTTCAACATAGTTCATTCTTATTTTTTTTCTTGATGATGTTTTATTTACTTTTGATTATTTCTCATGTGTAATAACTAAAACCTTAATATAGAGTTGTGATGACACCTAGTATTTTAATTTTATATAATTAATTTTTCTTTTTTTCTTGTGTGATTTATTGACCTTTTTTATCAAAATTTATGCTTAATGCTTCTTATTATCGGATCACCAATAAAATTGATGTAGTAAACTTGTTTGAACTTGAAAATGAAATTCTAGGTTTAGTCTTAGGTTCAATTACGCACGATCTCATCTAAGGGATTTCCGTGCATGATAGAAATATACTTATAGGGCATGTGTAACCATGATTGGAACTTGATCTTGATGAATTTGGTTTTAAGTTAGTTAACATAAAAATATAGTTAATTAGTTTATTCGAAATATTTTCACATAACCATCGAAAGAGACTTGTAGATATTTTCGTGTTTCAGGTTAATAAGTTCATTTATTACACAAGTATAAGAATATCAATTCATCTTTCGAATATTACTGGCTGGATTCATAACCCTAAATGCTTGTCTCTCATTTGTTGCAACTTAATGTTTTAAATTGTCTTTTTCTCTTCTTAGTTTTAGTTTAAGTTTAATTAAAATTTCAATTAAATTTCGTTTAGATAATCATAGGTGAACGGTCTTAATAATTAGTAAAGTGGATAATAAGTCCATTTGGATTCGACATCCACCTCTTTAATCACTATATTACTTGAGCGATATGTACGCTTGCATGAGACATAAAATCATAATCAAGTTTTTGGTGTCGTTACCGGAGACTTATTTTATATTTCAGTATTAATATTAGTCTTGTTTTGTTTATATAATTGGGATAAAAAAAATAATTATGTTCCCAACCAGTTATTTTTTGGGACAAAAAAAACAGTGTCTCATTCTGCATCTCATAAAATTTCGTCCCGTCTCATTTTGTTTGAAATTTCAGGATATTTTTTAAAATTATGTCTCAAATCACACACATATATTTTTTAATATGTTTGTAGCATTTGTATTTGTTTATAGCATTTAAATTGTTAATTTATCGATGAAACATTTGATTTATTTGTGAATTGTCTTTGTATATAGTGTGAATGTAATTTGTATTTAAATTTTTTAATTTTTTTTTTAAAAAAACGGACCGAATAAAGCCCGAACCTAAATCCGTCCCGGAATCACCCGGGCCGGGCTTTTTCCGAGTTTGGACTTTTATTTTTAAGCCCGAGTCCGGCCCAACCCATTGGCACTGAGCAGCGGAATGAGGGTCTGTTTGCATAGGAGAATTCGTATTTCTGTTGAATGATAAAGAAGAAATTAATTTTGGTAAGTATTATAAATATACCAACTATAAATTTGACTGATCAACGTAAAAAAAAAAAACAACTTACATTGTATTGATCAACGTATTAATTTGAATAGCCCCCAAAGGAGCTTGACTTGGTGGTGTAGGGTTCAGGATCTGACCTTCAAGTCATGAGTTCGAATTCAGGGAGTGCGTTTCTTGTAAAAGTCTTAAGGGTGACAATTTGGATTAGGATTCATTTATTCGTTCGATTCGATTCATTTTTGCAGCGAATACGGATTTGAAAAAATGGATTCGTTTAATAAATGGGTCAATTCGATTCGATTCTTTTTATTATTTTCTTTTACTAATTATTGTTATTTTTCAATTAAGATTCGAGAAATTATGACTAATTACCATAAAAATAATATTGTTGATATTTGGTGCGGTATTTTTAGTAAATATATTAATTATATATTTTGCTAAGCCTTATGTCCAGCCAACTACTGTCACACCCAGTGGTCAATTAGAAGAACCAAAACAACATGAAGCTGTGCTAAACTAGCACACACAGAACGCTAGAGTTCAAAATACTGTACTCCGCAGTATTGAAACTAAGGTGGACCATGTTGTTCAACATGTTCAGAGGACATAGACAAAGGTGGATTCGTTAGCCAATACGCTACAACGGATGTATGATGATACAGTGGCTCGAATTGCTCAGCTAGATAGAGACATGAGAACCATGGTCTCTCACAACTATTTTGGTCCAGAATTTGACCAAAGGGAAGCTGAGATGAAAAAACTGAAAGCATAACTTGCACAAATGGAAGCCGACAGGCGTACACCATTTGTTCCTCAGGCTTTCACACCTAGCCCATTCTCACCAAGTTATTCATACCCAGCCTATCAACCTTACCCACCTTCATCGTTTACCTCTTCACAAACCGACTGGTCTAAAATCTATGGAAGTGTCCATGGTACTTGGAAACCAGCACCACCAAAACGACAGTATCCGGAAAAACCCAGTTCCACTCATACATACACAACCGTTACACCAACCAGGACCTTCACAGCCCTATACACGTCCTTCCCAAACACAAACCTATGTTCCAGAAACACAGTTTTTGACCATACCGTTACAAACGCCCCAGCCTCAACCGACTGTTACAACTCAGCAACTTTATACCCAACAGCTCTCAACCCAAGAGCCTGAATCTGAAAGTTCTGAACAGTCTAGGGAATCCTCGGAGCCTGAGAGCGATTCCGTCCAGATAGTATCCAGTGACTCAGATGACATGGCAGACATCACAAAGATGTTGATGGCTACATCTACTGGATCAAATGAGCTGATGACCGAAGAACCTG
>SKCR01024124.1:0-43574 GCA_019454045.1 Zanthoxylum bungeanum
TCTTGAAGTGTTGAGACAGGAAAAACTGAATGCTAACTTTGGTAAGTGCACTTTTTGTATGGATATGATTGTTTTCCTTGGTTTTGTTGTAAGTGCAGATGAAATCGAAGTTGATGTAGAGAAAGGTGAAGGCGATTCAGGATTGACCTACACCAACGACAGTGACAGAAGTTAGAAGCTTCCATGGATTAGCAAGCTTCTACCGTAGATTTGTTAAAGACTTCAGTAGTATTTCTACACCACTGACTGAAGTAGTGAAGAAAACTGTTGGTTTCAAATAGGGAGAAGAGCAGGAGCGTGCATTCCAGGATCTTAAAATGAAGTTATGTAGTGCACCAGTTTTGGCGCTACCCAATTTTGAAAAGACATTTGAGATTGAGTGTGATGCATCCGGAATAGGCATTGGAGCTGTTCTTATGCAAGAAAAGCGACCAATAGCTTACTTTAGTGAGAAGCTGAATGGAGCAGTTTTGAGGTACCCCACATATGACAAGGAGTTGTATGC
The DNA here is from genome assembly GCA_019454045.1 of Zanthoxylum bungeanum. Classification (NCBI taxonomy): domain Eukaryota; kingdom Viridiplantae; phylum Streptophyta; class Magnoliopsida; order Sapindales; family Rutaceae; genus Zanthoxylum; species Zanthoxylum bungeanum. The sequence goes on from SKCR01024124.1 coordinate 506, forward strand.
GCTAGTGAGAGCCCTTGAGACTTGGCAGCATTATCTGTGGCCTCGAGAATTTGTGATCCATACTGATCATGAATCATTGAAGCACTTGAAGGGCCAAGGTAAGTTGAACAAACGACACGCAAAGTGGTTGGAGTTCATTGAGACATTTCCATACGTAATTCGTTACAAACAAGGTAAGGAAAACATTGTCGCTGATGCACTATCACGAAGGTATGCTTTACTTACTTCATTGAGTGCAAGAATGCTTGGGTTTGAATTTATTAAAGAACTTTATGCAAATGATACTGACTTTAGTACCATCTATGCTGCATGTGAAAAGTCTACCTTTAATAAATTCTATCAACATGACGGGTTTCTGTTTAGGGAGATAATGCATTCCTGTTTGTAGTATGCGTGAGTTGTTAGTTTGAGAAGCGCATGGGGTAGGTTTAATGGGGCACTTTGGCATTTCTAAGACCTTAGGGGTATTGAGTGAACATTTTTATTGGCCTAAAATTCGGAGAGATATTGAGCGTTTGTGTGATAAATGCTTGATTTGTATAAAGGCTAAATCTAAGGTTATGCCTCATGGGTAGACCGGGCCGGCGGTTCAGTTCGGTTCCGAACCGTCCGGTTCCGGTTCCATCGGATTTTTTTTTTTTTTTTTTTTTTACTTTTTTGAAAATAAAAGTTAAATTACAAATAATTACATTAAATTATTTTTTTTTGAAAATAATTACAAATAAAATTACATAATTACAAATAAAATTATGTAAATTACAAATTACGTTAAATTACATTACATAATTACACTAAATTACAAATAAAATTCTTATCTAAAAAATTAAAAAAATATATTATTGTATAAATTCAAACCGGTTCCAACCGGTTCGGCTAGGGGAGGAACCCTAACCGAACCGGTTAGGTTCCGGTTCGGTTCCGAACCGGAACCGGTTGGAACCGGAACCTTCTGGTTCCAACCGGTTCGGTTCCGGTTCCGAACCGGAACCTTGGCCGGGTCTACTCATGGGTTGTATACACCGTTGCCTGTACCTAGTGAGCCATGGGTAGATGTATCAATGGACTTCATATTGGGTTTACCTAGGACTAGGCATGGTAGAGATTCCATCTTTGTAGTGGTTGATAGGTTCAGTAAGATGGCACACTTTATAACATGTCATAAAACTGATGATGCCACTAACATTGCTGACTTATTCTTCAAAGAAGTGGTACGACTCCATGGAATTCCACGGAGTATAGTTTCAGATCGTGATGTTAAATTCCTTAGTCACTTTTGGAAAGTTTTATGGGGTAAGTTAGGAACAAAACTTTTGTATTCTACTACTTGTCATCCCCAAACTGATGGACAGACTGAAGTGGTTAATAGGACTTTGACTCAGTTATTGCGTACTATTGTCTCTAAGAACTTGAAAACTTGGGGTATTGTTTGCCTTTTGTTGAATTTGCATATAATCGTAGCATTCATTCTTCCACATCTTATTCACCATTTAAATTGTTTATGGTTTTCAACACACTAACTCCATTAGATTTGTTACCATTGCCTGTTGATGGCATGCAGGGTTAGATGGAAAAAAGAAAGCTGATTTGGTGAAACAATACATGAGAAAGCAAGAGAGCACATACAACGAAAGAATGAACAATATCTTCTCATGCCATTAAGGGAAGAAAACGTGTGGTATTTCAACCTGGAGATTGGGTTTGGGTACATATGCGAAAGGAAAGATTTCCTGAACAGCGTAAATCCAAGCTACAACCGAGAGGGGATGGTCCATTTCAAGTCTTGGAACCGGATTAATGACAATGCATACAAGCTGGATTTACAAGGTGAGCATAATGTGTCTGCGACATTTAATGTTTCTGACTTAACTCTTTTTTTTATGTAGGTACAGATTCGAGGTCGAATCCTTTTTCAAGGAAACAACTTTAGACAAATTTGGAGGACTTTTGGTGCAAGGAAACAACTTTAGACAAATTTGGAGGACTTTTGGTGCAAGGAAACAACTTTAGACAAATTTGGAAAAGTTTTCCACATTTGTTGACTTTTATGAGAAGCTAATCACCAAATTTCAAATTTCATCTTCATTTTGAAGTCTTGGCTATTGCCTAATTTGCTTAAGGGAGGGATTCCCCTTATCTCATGCAATCGACTTATCTAAGGCGTGGCAACCTTAGTGGCGTCTCCGTGCTAGCAGAACACTTCAAGGAATCATCTTAAGGGTTCTCAAAGACAAGTTCTTTGTGGGTCTTCTTTGTGGCCTTGGAAGGGTTTTGTTCCTACAAAATAAAATTCGCGGTTCTTGGGGTTCTGTCCGTTGCGAGAGGTTTGCTTGGCCTAATCCTCCAAGTGAGTCCGCGTCAGTTTCCTCCTACTACTACTCAACTCTACCCGATTTTTCTCTTTACTATAATAGGCTATTAGTCTATTTGGTTTAGGCAAGTCCAGAATGAATTCACCATGAAGTGCAAGTCCTATAAATGGTGGCAAATAAAAGAACCTATGTTTGCAGTCACATCATGAAATGATAAGAAACTCCTGCAAAGAATAAATAGAAATAGTAGGTAAAGAAATATTAGTTAATCCAACTCAGTCTCAAACATCTTTTTTTTCACCCACCCGCACTCTCGATTTGCTCACACCCATACTCTACTTCACTCTCATTTGTTTCCCCCAAGGTTGGGCTTTCTCTCTCATTTTCTTCTTTCTTCCTCACTAATTTTGGCCCCACAAATGATCTTACTCTCATTAGATCTCTTGGCCACAACTCCATCTTATTGTTGTACAGTCTCCTCCATAACAAATTCTTCAATCATCTCATTACTCATGTCATTCTCTGATGGCTCTACAAATGAACTTTCTCAATGTTACCATGTCTCTCACTACTCGTACTCCTCTGAAAATATAACACATCATCATATGCCTGTTGTGGTGTTAAAGAAATAAGATTAATGATTTTTCCACTACACTTAACTTTATATCTATTCCTGTGATATATGTGTAGTACTCATAGGAACTACATCACACACCACCTCATCAATATATTTTCCCCCAACAGCAAAACTAACCACAACTCTATGACCTCAACCTCGCCAAATTCACTCATCCACAAGTAAGGTCTGTAAAGAGGTATCAATGGTAACCCAAACTTTTCCACTAGTGTAGTACTAGCTAAATTGGTAGGATCTTTTCTGTTGATGATCATACTACACGCTCTAGTGTTGATGTGGCATCTTGTACGGAAGACTAAGGGCAAACTATTTTGGAAATTCCTATCCATGGTCTCAAATTCCCTATCCATCTCAAAACAAAACAAACATTTAGTAATAATAAGGTGAAACAAATATATAAATCCTCACAATCTCAAGTGTTTACACTCGAATGATATTACTCCACTCGTGTTTGCACTCTATTGGATTTTACCTGATACTGCGCTCATACTCACTGCCTTTTACCACTCTTGAGTTCTTCCTCAATTCAATTACAAATCAACTCAATTCCTAGAATGGTCAACTAAGGTGTAGTCCACAAGCTAGCAGGAACACAATGTATATATAGAGCATGTGGAATAAAGAAAATAAGATAAGTAATCATGGAGACTCAATCGAAAGAAACCTATAGCTAGAGTGCTCAGAATAAGAAAGAATGACGAGTTAGCTAAATGCAATAAATAAGCAAGCAAGCAATCAATGTGTCACTGAAGCAATCTTGTGGTCACTCGCTATAGTGTTTGAGCTCACATTTCTTTTCTTCTCACACACACTCACAAGTGTTTACACTCCAATGAAACACAATGAAGCACAAAGGATTTCAATTCGGCTATAACACAAATATAGTCTTTCAAGCTCAAACCAATACAAACCAAATCAAATATCAATGTAACTCATGTAAAGCAATCCAATCAACTTGCAAATGGTCTAATCAAGCTAAGTCCTTGTCTTCAAAATGGCTGTGGAAGCTTCAATCACATCTGATTTGGGCCAAGTGAAGTAGCTTAGGGCCCTCTCCATTGAAGCCCGCATGTGTCTCTGGTGTGTCCCTTACTTGTTTGTTGCAGTCGGCCATGAAACTCTAAGCTATACCTGCCATTGCTTCTCTAATCCTTTTGGTCTTCTGTCTTGTGATTGGCCCTGTTGGTACTTGCAATGGTTCTACTTTAATGTTGGTCATGTCCCTTGGTGCTCTAAGTGTGCCTTGGTTCATGTCAGGACTCCTTAGCTAATATAATTAATTTTCTATTTCTTATGATATCGGTCTTACTTTTTCTTGATTCTAAGCTAGGGTATTTGAAATCCTTATGTTCTTCTAGGTATCTCAAGCCTATTGGAAATTTTCACAACTAGATCAGAGTTTTTGTTTCTTTTTATTTTTCTAACTACCTTCCGTCTTTCGAAAAGTTTGCCATACTTACATGGATCTTGAAAGTTATTGAATCTACTCTATAGGATTCTCTAAGGAGAAAAGCAACCTTAATTGAGTTTATCTGTCATTCTAATGTCTGTTTCTGCTCATTTTATTATCTTTACTACTACAAGCTCATGCATTTTCTTTACTATCAATTATGTTTCTATCCAATCTATTATCTCGGTTTTTTCTAAGTGTAAATGTCTTTCTTTACTTTATAGTTCTGCACTTTCTTCTAGCTTTCTCTATTTTTAAAGCTTCGGGTGTATGTTCTCGAAAACTCATAAGTTGTTATTATCACTTATCATGTGACATGATCTAGGCCGACAACAAAGCAAAAGACCCATTACAAGTACCAGAAGGGCCAATTATGAGGCAGAGGACCAAAAGACTCAGAGAAACAATGGCGGGATTAGTTCAGAGTTTTATGGCCGATTGCAACAAACAAATAGAGACGCATCTGGGCTTCAATAGAGAGGGCCCAAAGCCACTTCACTTGGCCCAAATCAGTTTTGAATGAAGCTTCAAAGGCCTTTGAAGACGTGAAGACTTTGGTATTTTTGTAATTTAGCCTTTAGGGGCATTGTTGTCTTTATGACTTTAGGGTTTCATCCTGACTTGCACCCAAGGCAACACCCGTCAAACTCTACCAGATAATTGGGCAAGATTCTGCCCCATAGCCCTATCATTCATCATACCAGATCCATGTTCAGTAACACCATCTACTGCACAGTTAACACCATGGCCAGAAGCCACAGTCACATTATTCAAACAAACCACACCACCAGTAAGCAAGCATTCAACAGACTTACTGCCAATACTAATTCCAGGACACAGGTAGCATTTGCAGAGTTAGAAGGAACGCCCAACTCAGGCAGACTACTACGACCAGAACCAAGAACAACCTCACCACTCTCCAGTCCAGTCTTCACTGCCACTGGATTAGAAACCAACCTTCCCACAGAATCCCCCTGCATCAACAACCCAGATACACAAACAGCATTATCAGCCCCAGTTAATAACGCCATTACCAGAGGTCAGGCCATCAACAGCTCTTCTAAACCAGACAACCAGCATGACACCTATCCCACAGGACTCGGCACACATTCAATGGCACAAGCAGCCCCTGGAACTAAATCCAAATTCTCTCCTCCAACAAACACTTCACTCACCTACGCCTCACTGCCCAATACATTACCCGTGGCACCTACACCAATACTCTCAATTTCGCAAACAGCCACAGGGGAAGGACCAAATCCATGCTGACTAGAACAGCCCACAGGGCCATCAACAGGACAACACACCAACGACGGCGCCGGACTGACAGAGGAGGCGAGGCAGGGGCGGACACCAAGACAGCCCTGATTGCCTTACGGCCAATTCCAGGGAGGTGAGCCCCACAAACGGAACACCTGAAGACGAAGCCATGGGAAGAGACAAAAAGAAAGGGGAAAAGGAAAAGGAAAGGGCAGAACGCAAAGACGAAAGGTGGGGGGGGGTTTGACGGAAAATGGAAACCAGATCGAAAATGGAAGATCTGAGATGAAGGGATAAGAGGGAGATGCGGTCTAGGCAAAAAGAAAGGGTGGCGAATTGAAAACAGATCTAGGTTTAGGTTTTGGGGAAAATAACTTTAGTAAAAGCCCAGATCTGAGAAGAGAGAATCAATTTGGTAGAAGACCAAAGAGATCCAGGTACACGAAGGAGAAGAAGCAAATCGCCCAGTTGAGAGCATATTCACTGTTCCAAAAAGCTTTATTTCTTTTTCATTTTGGGAGAATCACGAAATTTGTAAAACATAAAAGCTTAAAGCTTTGGCTATGGTTGAATTCTTGTAAGGGAGATATTCCCATTTTCAAGTTTGAATCGACTTATCTATGTTTTGGCAAACTTAGTGGCGTCTCCATTGCTAGCAAAAACTACAAGGATTCATCTTAAAGGTTCTCAAGGGCAAGTTCTTTGTGGCCTTGGAAGGGTTTTATACCTACAAAATCAAATTCGCGGTTCTTGGGAGCAAACCTCTCCACGTGTTCTAAGCCCCAAGAACCGCGAATCTTGATTTTGTAAGAACAAAATCCTTCCAAGATCAAGTCCAACCCTTAAGGAACATTGCCCTTAAAAACCTTTCTTTATTTCTTTGGAGAATCCTGAACAGCGATACAACGCCACAACGCTTGCCACACGTTGATGAGCTTTTGTTCCGTAAAACCAAGGAAGAATCCACTCCCTCAAGATGACACAAGTCAATTTTTTTTGTAAAAAGATATATTATTGGTTAATTATCCACTACAATGAATAATGCCCCTTTAAATAGGTGGCTAACCCTAATTCTACCAAAATATAATAAACACATGTCGCTTTCTCAAACAATCAACACTCTCATCCACGATCTGACCACACTCTACATATTCAGCCACATGTACTTTTTGCACACCATAACTCATGTCCTCACAACGAACATCAGATTGCTCCATATAATAGTCACCCTTAACAGTAACGTCAAGCACCTTATTGGAATCATGAACAACCAAATCATGATCACTAATGTTATCGCTCACATCAATATCATCACTATCATCAACACCATCAACCACCTCACTCTTATTTATTGAAACATCAACATGTTTCATTTCATTACTCAAGGCTACGTTTATATCCTTCTCTACTTCACATTTTTACTAATGTCTTTTTCTCTATCAACTCTGGAAGCTCTCCTAGTAACATTCCAAAAGCAATCGCACTTTCTTTTTAGCCCACTCTTCTTCACTCCTCTGCATGTACAACTCGTCCTCATTAACCTCTTGTAGGGTTAAAGGAGCAAGCTTGATAATTTTTTCCACCATACCTAATTTTGTACATATTCCTATCCATATCATAAACTACTTTATTGAATTTATACCAAGGCTTACCCAATAAAATATGCGTATGCCATATAGGAACCACGTCACAAACTACTTGGTCAACATACTGCCCAATTGCAAAATTTACCACAACCTGCTTAGCAACCTCGAACTCTCCAAAATCACTCATCCACTTATAAGGTCTATCAAGAGGTATCAATGGTAATCCCAATTTTTCCACAAGGGTAGTGCTAGCTAAATTTATGTGATTCCCTCTATTAATAATCATACTACACACTTTACTATTGATAGAACATCTCGTGCGAAAGATAAATACTTTTTTATCCATCAAATTATTTATATAAATCAACCCTTACTGGAAAGACGCCAATAATGAGGAAAGACTCAAAGAATCACTAAGAAAATATGGAAACAAACACAAAGAAACTGACTAAAAAAAAAAGTAAATAAGAAGACAAACTGAACTGAAACTGGACAGAATTCGTAACTTTGAAAGAGATTTTGAGACTCGAAACTTAAGCGGACTGCGTGTGTCCAGTGACTAATGAATTCGTCTCCTCGAGTACTTATAAATTGATGTATTATGGGTCTCGTAACTCTTTATAGATCAAAAGTTACAGCCGTTTTAAATTCAGTGCGCGCTGAAATTTCTGACCGAACTGATCCGAAAATTACATACAAAATTTCAACTCGAATTGACTCAAAACTCCAAGATTGAATCCTAAATGCTATTACCAGAAAAGAACATTATAAAACATCCAAGATGCAGTCATAAACAAGAAAAACACAAAGAAAAAAATTGAAACTAGAAGAGACGAAAAAAAAAAGAAATATAGACTCCATAAAACGATAAAAATAGAGAAAATCTTGACCTTGGAACCCTGAGCTCCTGATACCAAATGATAGAAACCTGCCTGGAACAAAGCCAAGCAAACCTCTCCACGTGTTCTAAGCCCCAAGAACCGCGAATCTTGATTTTGTAAGAACAAAATCCTTCCAAGATCAAGTCCAACCCTTAAGGAACATTGCCCTTAAAAACCTTTCTTTATTTCTTTGGAGAATCCTGAACAGCGATACAACGCCACAAAGTTTGCCACACGTTGATGAGCTTTTGTTCCGTAAAACCAAGGAAGAATCCACTCCCTCAAGATGACACAAGTCAATTTGTTTTGTAAAAAGATATATTATTGGTTAATTATCCATTACAATGAATAATGCCCCTTTAAATAGGTGGCTAACCCTAATTCTACCAAAATATAATAAAATACTTGAAAATTTCGTCCATGGGCTTTTTAATTTAATTAATGTTCAGCTCAACACTTAAACAACACATAACTTAAAAAAATATAAAATATAAAAACTATAGGGATACATTGCGTCCTCATTTAGACCATGAAGGAATCCGAACTGGACTTTGATGAAAACTTAAAAGTTGTAGAGCTACAAGTTCTCGTTTCAATGCAACTTGAATCACCAAAATCGGATATCAGACGAGAAAGTTACATCCAAAATATGAAGACTGCGTAAATCCCGCCACTACTAATGCACCATTCGGAAATAAAGCCCAAAATCAATCAAGGCAGCCCATGCATGTCCTAGACCCATTCCAATATTGCTTTAGAAATAATAAAGCCTTCACATAATGTCTCATGCATGGACCAAACTCCAGAACGCAAGAACTCTTCCAAATCCACCAAAATGGCCCAAATACACCAATTTGACCAAGCCATGCAATCAGCCACAACTTCAAGTTAACTTGGCCCAACAAACAGAGCTCATTCTGGATCACATCAGTTTTATTCCTACAAAATCAAATTCGCGGTTCTTGGGGTTTTGTCCGTTGCTTGGGGTTTGCTTGGATTTCGAATCCAAGTGGGTTTCTTGTCATCATGTCTGAACCTCATGTAGCATATTCGAATGGTTATAGAAGGGTTATGCTATAATAATGATTCTTGTAACACCTCGGTAATTCTGATGATTCATGTGCTATAGGTGGCATAATACATGATATAAATCATGTTTAAGCGTATAAGTTTTCATGAAATTGCTTTGTGGACATTCAATAAATTCCTCGCACTTTTGATACGGTATATTTTCTAAGAATCAATAAGGATAGCCTTTAGTAATTGGAACATAACCTTTTCATATGATCTTTGCTTTTTATGAATTTTATATCGTCGGAAAGTTAAAATCGAGATCTACAACTTCCGTGTTGGATATTTTTCCAAACTCGAACTCGAAGCAGGTCAAAAATTGAGATTATCGTTGATGTGGCTCAATCCTAGCCACCCATTTCATAACAAAAAATCAATCATTTGCCTGTAAATAGAAAACTATTCACTCATCTCTTTTGGGAGGCCAAAAACGTGAGTTTTGGGAGCAAGAAAGCTCTCCAACCTTCTTCATTTCTTATGGAATTTTGGAAGAATGGTGATGGATCCTTAAGCTAGTATTGGTCAAGTAAGTTCCCTTTTCTTCTTTCTTCTCCTTATTTAGGAAAATGAACATCCATTTATCACTTGTATTTTAGTACTTATGAACCCTAAGAATTAGGGTTTTGTTAATTGAGAAGGTTGAGCAAGAATCTAAGCATCAATAGATGTTTATGATGATTGATAGAGTGGATTATGCTCAAGTGTTGGTTGAAATAAGGTCAAGATAAAAATGGGCATGATGGCCGAATTATGCATGTTATGAGGGGTTGAGTTTTGTTGCTTTGATAATGAATGATTATGGTTTATGCAATTGGTGATGACTTGACACGAGTTTAAATTATTAGGGAGTTGATAACTCAAAGATTTCAAATTGAAACCATTGACCAAATTATATATGGATGTGTTGGGAATTATATTTTGTGATGAATGATGTTCTAAACATTTTGAAGTTTAGATAATTGTCTAAGTAAAAGTGTTAGTATGTTGGTGTTGGAATTGCACTTGGGGAATTGGCTGTGGAGAAATGAATGTTGGCATGGAATTAGGCAAGCGTTGCAAAGTGTATGGGCTAGCGTTGCAACACCGAGCTTAGAGATGCCCTCTGTTTCATTTCTGAACGTGAGGGCGTCACGATGCTATAGTAGCGAGTCGCGATGCGCCATACCTGACATCACAACGAGTGACAGAGACAGTTTCTTTTCATTTCATATTCATCTTAGGAAGTTAGAGGGCACCCTAAATGTTCCGTATACGACACGCATGAGCATTCATCTCATCTGTGATCATGATTAGTTTCTCAGATAAGTATGCTAACTATACTTTGATACACGTCAGAATGGCTTTTCCGTAGGAACCTCTGCAGTCGGATCAAGGGTCATTGGCAATGGTTATTGATATATGTAACATCCCCGATCTGGGGATGCCACCGGTAGGGGATAGGCTAAACCATCCCCCTAAGCCTCTGATTTCCTGACTGTGATCTTTACTGAAACTCTAACACAATTGTGACTCATGAATGGAACTGATGCCCAAATAATAACATGTAGGGAACCTTAATGCAAATATATACATACTCAAGACTGCTTCCTCTATGATTTAACTTCATAACATGATAAATCTTTATACATACAATCTTTACTACATAACAAGTATAATACAAGACTATACAATGACTCTGACTGAACTCATGTTCTGATTTGACTTGGTGGACACAGACCCTCTAGTGACTGCCATCAGTATCCAATCCTTCTGAGCTTGCCCTCCAGGGTCATGCAAAATAAAAGACTGGGAGGGGGGTTAGACCGTCATACGATCTAAGTGAGTGGACAAAAATTGAAATACTGTTACAAAAGTATTTGGTTCTAAAACCAAAAATTCAAGAAATGGCTTTATATCAAAACTCTTTTTCTGTCAGAAAAATCTGGGCTTTTTTCTGAAAATCTCTTCTAAACTCTTTCTGAAAAACTTATCTTTATGAAGGTTTCTTATAAAACTACCGTTTTCTGAAAAACTTCCTTTTCTAAAATCCTTTCTGAAATCTGTTCTGAAAACTTTTCTAATGTACAAGTTTTTGAAAACTGTCTCCGAAAACTGATTTCTATTTCTGAAAACTGTCTCTGAAAAACCTGACGTATGGGGGCGTTACGTATCGCCGTCCCCCTATACAGGCCTAGAGCCAGGAGTGCAAATCTATGACTTTGGGGCGTTACATATCGCCGTCCCCCAAAGCATGCCACTATTGTCCCTGAAACTAATGGTCTTGGGGCGTTACGTATCGCCATCCCCCAAGCCACTGAACTAGAACTAGGGGTGCAGATCTATGCTACCCTCCAAGCTCTGAAGCTAGGATCTAGCGACATCTGTCATCCCTAGTCCTGATCTAGGATCTGGGGGCGTTACGTATCACCATCCCCCCAGTCCTTTACATGTGTACATGTGCTCTCCGTCAATTCCATAACTGAATCAAGTTACATACTGAGGTGGGTTTTCCCCCCATGCCCCGAAAACATCAAAACCATGTTTTGAAAACATTTCTTTTCTAAACCATTTCTCAAAACATGTTAAGCAAAATATAACTGATAATAAACTTGGCTAATGCCCTAAATGTGAAAAGTTAGTCTGATAGGAAAAATAACAAAATGAAATTCAACTTACAGAAAAGTGTCCACTCACTATTTGGATTCTGGCCGCCACTACTTCTTTTAATCGAAGAAGATTGCGTTTCCCACCGATCATTTATAGTTGAGAAACTTGGTCAGAATTTAAAACATAGGATATGCATTCGGGATTATTATCACTATATGACATATTATGCTTGTGGCATGATACAATCCATGTGTACCAGCTGATACGAGACTCATAGGATGGTCTGTAACGTTCTAGGATGAATTTGGAAATGACTAAATTGATTTTGAAAATTAACCTCGCATCGCGACGCAAGAACCTTGGCGTCGCGACGCGCTCGAACCAGAACTGGGTAGTGATCATTTTGAATCCGCATCGCGACCCAAACTTGTTGGCGTCACGACGCGAGCTCGATAAAATGAAACAGAGATCAACTTTTCAGGATGCGTCGCGACGCAGAGTCTCTTGCGTCGTGACGCTGGCTGAAAATCAGGGCCAATTTTCCACTGTTACACTAACCATGCTCAATGCAATCCCCACATTCACACACACATCTACATAGGCAATCATTTAAACTTCAAATCAATATACAAGGGCCATTCTCAATCCCCAACTATCACAAAATATAATTTCAAAATTCATCCATATATAAAAATTGAACTATGGCTCTAACCTTTATCTATTGAGTTATCAACTCTCAAATACATTAATCCGTGTTATATTATCTCCTAGTGCATGAACCCCAAAAAATTACCATCAAAGCATCAAATAATATTTCTTCCACAAGCTAATAAATTTGGCCCCCATATACATTTTTCAGCTTAGCTTTATTTCCACCACACTTGGGCATAATTCATTCTAAACAATTTCATAAACATGCCTTATGACTAAATTTCTTGCCCAACCTTCATAATCAACAAAGCCCAAATCATAGGGTTTTTTAGCATGAAAAAGTAAATGGAGAATAGATGCCCATGTTCCAAATTAAGAAGAAGAGAGAAGAAAATGAAGCTTACTTGACCAAGAGATCTTGAAATTTCATCCCTTTCCTTCAAACTTTTCCATGAGAAATGAAGAGAATTGAAGAGTTTCTTTGCCAATCAAGACTCACGATTTTGGCCTCCTAAAAGAGGTGAATGAATAGTAGTCTATTTATAGAAGAAGGTGGATGATTTTTGTAATCAAATGGGTGGCCAAGAGTGTGCCACATCACCATTTTCTAGACTTCACCCGAAATCTACTGTAGCAGCCACGAAATTCTCGGTTTTTGACCCATTGCGATTTCGCATTTGGGAAACTGTCCAACACAAAATTTGTAGCGCTCGGTCTTAGCTTTCCGACGATATAAAATTCATAAAAATCAGAGATCGTATGAAAAAGTAACACCCTGATTACTAGGGGCTGCTTGGGATAAGACGCAAGCTAAGTACCGTATCGGAACTGCAAGAAATTTACCGAACGTCCCAAAAGTCATTTTATGAGAATGCACTTGTTTGAATATGATTTATGTCAAATATTATGTCATTCAAAATTAAAAAACGTTGGCCTCTGATAATGTACAGGTTGCCAGGATTACCGGATGTTACAAATTATTCCCACATAAACTCTTTATCTTCTTTAATGAGACAACTCACGACATTTTGAAAGAAAACTTGCTGGTTTCAAGCTTTGGCTATGGCTAAATTCATGCTAAGGGAGGGGTTCCCATTATTCAGGAGTTAATCGACTTATCTAAGCTTGGCAAGCTTAGTGGCGTGACGCAGAACTCACTTGGATGATTAGGCCAAGCAAACCCCTCGCAACGAATAGAACCCCAAGAACTACGAAAGAGGCTATCAATGTCATTCAAGAAAGGCTCATGTTCATCCAAACTCCCTCCAAGCTCAAGCTGCCAAATTTTATCCTCAACGTCTGGAACCTAGACCCCATATGAAGGTTTCTAGTTGCTCTGATGAAACTCCCAGAGTATCTCCATATTTTTTGTCGCAGTGGTGGTTCCCCTTTTGAGCCTACATGAAGTTGCATGAAGATGCATGGCTTTCATTCCCTGTTAGAAGATGTGCCTACGGCTTGGGCTTTCTCATGTCTAGGGCCCGTTTTTGATTTCCCAGCTGCAACATGTTCCTATTTTCTTCTGTGGGCCTATCTTGTGGGCTATGTGCATTGTTTCTTTGCTCAGTTTTTTCTTTCTTTCTTTATAGATCCAGGACTAGGCATGTACCCATTGTCTTTTTTTAACAGTTTGGGCTCACCCTTTGTATTGCTCAAAATCTATTGGCTAGAGCCGCTAGATCATTTGTAATTCTTGGGGAATGCCCCGAGTACTTGATGTAATTATTTACTTTTGGATTATATTATACACTTAACTTTTCCAAAAAAAAAAGTATTCTGCTAGTACGGAGACACCACTAAGGTTGCCACACCTTAGATAAGTCAAAGCTAAAACAAAGGGGAATCCCTCCCTTAAGCTTGAAATTCGGCTATAGCCATTCTTTTAGAAGAAATTTCGAAATTTGTATGTTATTCATTAAGGAAGACAAAGTTACAATATATAGTACAAGACAAGTTACTAAAATGCCCTTTAATGTAAAAAGAGCAAAATATCCTAAACTTATCCAATGGCTATTAAAGTTCAAGCCCTTAATAGTCATTTTCTAACTAAGACAAATATCCTAAGTAAGATATTTATGTAAGTTGGAAACTTGTAAAAGCTTACCAAAGTCAACAAAAATGGTTATCATCATTACAAAGGTTAAAAGCAAAAAGTCAACAAATGTGGCAATTTTTCTCAAAATGACTAAAGAGGAACTCACTTGGATGATTAGGCCAAGCAAACCTCATGCAACGGATAGAACCCCAAGAATTGCAAATTTGATTTTGTAGGAACAAAACCCTTCCAAGGCCACAAAGAAGACCCATAAAGAACTTGTCGTTGAGAACCCTTAAGCTGATGCCTTGTTATGTTCTGCTAGCACAGAGACGCCACTAAGGTTGGCATGCCTTAGATAAGTCAGATTGCGTGAAATAAGGGGAATCCCTCCAATTTCGACCATATCCAAGCTTTCAAAATGAACCAAATTTTGAAAATGGTGATTATTTTTATTAAAGAAGTCAAGTTACAATATATAGTACAATGCAAGTTACTAAAATGCCCAGAAAAGTAAAAAGAAACTTACTAAAGTCACAAAAGTGGTTGGCAAGCTTATAAAGTCATAAAAATGGTTGGCAAGCTTACCAAAGTCAAAAAAAGTGATGGGCATCAATACAAATATTAAAAACAAAAATATTAAAAGCAAAAGTTAACAAATGCAGAAATAAAAAAATAAAAAATAAATAACAAAGGTGGCAAACGTTTCCTAAAATGACCAAATTATCCCATTTGCACAAAAAAAACCCCAAATTTTCGTGGGCTTCATGTAGCAAGGCCCAAATTATGTGTCTCAAGCCCATTAAGCCTTGTGTAACTTGAATACTTGGTGTTGGGATTGATTCAACGTCATTCGTCAAAAAAGTACTTGACTTCATAATTACTGTGCATTAATCTAGTATGACTTGCGTCAAGTGGAATAATTTTAGAACCCCTCCTAAAAAGAACTCACTTGGGTTGGAAACCAAGCAAACCCCCAAGCATCTTTCTCAAAACCCCAAGAACTTTGAATACTGATTTTGTAGGAACAAAACCCAACCAAGATCAGCTCCTAACCACCATGAAACTCACGTCTATGATAACCACAAGCATGAAATCAGATTGTATTTTGCTAGCAATGGAGACGCCACTAAGTTGCCAAGCTTAGATAAGTCAATTTGAACTTGAAAAGGGGAATCCCTCCCTCAACAAGGGTTCGGCCATAGCCATGGAAAGCTCAAGCTTTTCTCTCTTTCAAAATGTTGTATATTACGTTTTCCTCATAAAATTTACAAAGGAGAGTTATATAGTTAGGGTTACAAGAGAGTAAAATGACTAAAATGACCCTAGAGCTAAAATTACCAAAAACCCTAAGTCAAGCACCTCAACCACGACCATTAAGGTCCTTTTACACCTAAATAAACTTAAAAAAAAGATTAGAAGCTAATCTCACTTAAGCTAATTGAGGTGCTTACATGCTATAGTAAATTGACGTGCTTACTCAATAAGCAAGGTTCTAAGCATAATTAACCCTAATGGCCTGGTCAACTAGCTTAATTACATCAAAACTAAAGTCAACATATCAAACAAAATGATAAAATAATACAAGGTTTGGCCGAATTACAAAAGTGTCAAAGTTAGGCCAAATTCTCCATATAGGTCCTTGTCTTCAAAATGGCTTTGGAAGCTTCAATCAGATCTGATTTGGGCCAAGTGAAGTAGCTTAGGGCCCTCTCCATTGAAGCCTACATGTGTCTCTGGTGTGTCCCTTACTTGTTTGTTGCAGTCAGCCATGAAACTCTAAGCTAGACCTGCCATTGCTTCTCTGATCCTTTTGGTCTTCTGTCTTGTGATTGGCCCTGTTGGTACTTACAATGGTTCTACTTTAATGTTGGTCATGTCCCTTGGTGCTCCAAGTGTGCCTTGGTTCATGTCATTCTCTCCCTTTTGAAAAGGATTCGACCTCGAATCTATACATGCATCAAAAATAAAATAAGTCAGAAATATTAAACATTGCAGGAACACCATACTCACCAGGAAGATCAAGCTTGTAAGCATTGTCATTGATCCGTTCCCAGACTTGAAATGGACCATCTCCTCTTGGTTGCAACTTGGATCTTTGTTTTGCTTGTATCTTTTCCTCTTGCATATAAAGCCACAGCCAATTGCCGGGGTCAAACACA
Organism: Zanthoxylum bungeanum; assembly: GCA_019454045.1. Classification (NCBI taxonomy): domain Eukaryota; kingdom Viridiplantae; phylum Streptophyta; class Magnoliopsida; order Sapindales; family Rutaceae; genus Zanthoxylum; species Zanthoxylum bungeanum. The sequence continues at coordinate 17,134 of SKCR01024124.1, forward strand.
ATGCGTTGGAAACATATTATTCTCACCAACTCTACCTTTCCCTTATCATTCATACTCCCAAGCTTAATAACAATCAAAGATAATAAATCCATAGGAGTTAAAGAATTAGAATCATAATCAATCTCATAAGGCAAGTAAAAACTAGAAGGATGAATGCATCTATTATATGCAAACTCAGGCCTCGCTATTGCGTCTGTGATCTTCTTAGCTCTTTGGCGTGTGATTGGGCCTGTTGGCAATTGCAAAGGCTCTAATGTTCCTTGGGTGACTACATTCATGTCAAATGTTGTCCCTTGGATCATGTCATTCTCCCTCTCTTGAAATGGATTCGTCCTCGAATCCGAACCTGGATCATAGATAGTTATGACAAAATCAATTGGACGATGATATTGAAATATAAAAGAATCATACTTGACCACTTGTACCTGCGATGAAAAAGCATAAACAATAGAGAAAATGTTATGGAAAAACTTCACTACCACATCTACTTTTTTTCACCAGCTCTCACTGTTTCATCATCACTCATGGCCACTATCTCAACCATACTTGCAAAGACCTCCTCACACACCTGCTCAGCTTCACTATTTTTTCAACCTCAAAGCACACTACCTCACAAGTGTTTACTCCCTCAATGCTCACGGTCTCACAAGCATTTTTACTCACCATGTCACTTATAACACAATTCACAACATTCAAGGCCTCACAAGTGCTTCTCACTTCATTACACACAACTTCAATAGCTTTTGGTTGTTGAGTACTCTCTTCATTCACTGCATATTTAGTTACCTTCCAAGTCTTTTTCCATTTCTCATAAGATCTTCTATAATCACTCATAATAGCTTGGATATCATTTTTGAAAGTATCCACAACCTCGATCTTATCATCAATGGTTAAAATTGGACCTGCCATCTCAACACTAAACAAACAGATTAGAAATAATAAAAATCAAAACAAATATGTAAATCCTCACAATCTTACATGTTTACACTCGAATGATATCACTCCACTCGTGTTTGCACTCTATTGGCTTTTACCCGTACTGTGCTCACACTCACTGCCTTTTACCACTATTGAGTTCTTCCTCAATTCAATTACAAATCAACTCAATTCCCAGAATGGTCAACTAAGGTGTAGTCCACAAGCTAGCAGAAACACAAAGAACCAATAATGTATATAGTGCAGGTGGAATAATGCAAATAAGAATAGTAATCACGAAGACTCAATCAAAGAGACTTAAGCTAGAGTGCACGGAATGAGAAAAAAGACGAGTTAGCTAAATGCGCAAACAAACAAGCAAGCACTCAATGTGACACTTAGCCAATCTTGTGATCACTCGCTATTGTTTTTGTCTCACTCTTTCTTTTCTTTTTTTTTTTTTCCTCTTTTTTTTTTCCTTTTTTTTTTTTAACTTTTTTTTTCCTCTTTTCTTTAAATCTTTTTTTTTCCTCTTTTCTTTACATTTTTTTTTCCTCTTTTCTTTTGTCTCTCACACTCAAAGTGTATACAAAGAAAATGAAATACAATGCAAATAACAAGATTACCACATTCGGTAATTTTCAAGTTATATCCTTAATACATATAAATACAACTCAAATGACAATGTAACTCATATAATCAATTCGAAAATGTGGAAATATCTACCTTTCAACTTGCAAATGAGTATAAATGATCTAGTTACAATGTAACTAACTCAATTTCGAATTCAGCCAAGTCAAATTACAAGCCAAGTAAATAGTTTATGCAAGCAACTAAGTGATGCAGCTACTTGCCTCTTCAAGCACCTTAAAAACAAATGATTACACACAAGTTCCCATGTCAAGCTAATGATGAATTTATTGCCTCTTCACTTATAATAACAATATTTTTTTTGGATAAACTTGCTTGGATACACACAAATTTAGTGCAAATTTGGTGTACTCAACCTTTCTTCACTTGATTCTTCGACATTAACAACACAAATCAGTAAGATAACAATGATACAACTCACTCCAATCACCAAATTTGGTGCATTCAGATTTGTTTCATCAATTACACATTCACATTCATCAATAATGCACTCAATCTTTCTTTCTTTTCACTCAAACTCACAAGATTGTGCTAACTTCACAAGAATGCAAATAAGTAAGCTCACGTAAATACCAAGATGAATGATGTCAATTCTGATTTTTTGCAAAGTTGATATGAATAATACATATGGAAACAACACTAATTGAATGTATTCAACAATAGCAAGACAAGATATATCAATAAATCTCACTAGGTCGAATCTGATCTGATTCATTCTTTCTTTTCTTTTTTCTTTTTTGTTTGATTTTTGAAACTAATAACTTAATAAAAATGTTAAACACGTCCTAGTAACATAGAATTAACAACTAAACACTTGATTCAAGCAAAGAAAACAAAAGCCCCAATTTTGACCTAAGTAGCCAAAGATTAACTCAAAGAAATACTCATGATCAATCAAAAACACTCAAGGGCAGAATGTTATTCATGCTATTTTGATCACAAATCAACAAGAATTAGCAAGAAACAACAAAGAACACACAAGAACACCAATGGCCGAAACTTGAGGACAAATTCCTTAATGGCCGAAATCAACAACAACAACAAAAACAAAGATGAATACAAGATTAAACAACACAAAGGATAGGAAATCAGACCTCAGAACCCTAAGCTCATGATACCAAATGACAAGAACTCACTTCGGTTGGAAACTAAGCAAACCCCCAAGCATCTTTCTCAAAACCCCAAGAACTTTGAATACTGATTTTGTAGGAACAAAACCCAACCAAGATCAGCCCCTAACCACCATGAAACTCACGTCTATGAACCACAAGCATGAAATCAGATTGTATTTTGCTAGCAATGGAGACGCCACTAAGTTGCCAAGCTTAGATAAGTCAATTTGAACTTGAAAAGAGGAATCCCTCCCTCAACAAGGGTTCGGCCATAGCCATGGAAAGCTCAAGCTTTTCTCTCTTTCAAAATATTGTATATTACGTTTTCCTCATAAAATTTACAAAGGAGAGTTATATAGTTAGGGTTACAAGAGAGCAAAATGACTAAAATGACCCTAGAGCTAAAATTACCAAAAACCCTAAGTCAAGCACCTCAACCACGACCATTAAGGTCCTTTTGCACCTAAATAAACTTAAAACAAAGATTAGAAGCTTTTGAGTCGCCCACTCCTATGGTTAGATTAGAAGCTAATCTCACTTAAGCTAATTGAGGTGCTTACATGCTATAGTAAATTGACGTGCTTACTCAATAAGCAAGGTTCTAAGCATAATTAACCCTAATGGCCTGGTCAACTAGCTTAATTACATCAAAACTAAAGTCAACATATCAAACAAAATGATAAAATAATACAAGGTTTGGCCGAATTACAAAAGTGTCAAAGTTAGGCCAAATTCTTCATATAGGTCATTGTCTTCAAAATGGCTTTGGAAGCTTCAATCATATCTGATTTGGGCCAAGTGAAGTAGCTTAGGGCCCTCTCCATTGAAGCCCGCATGTGTCTCTGGTGTGTCCCTTACTTGTTTTTTTTTTGGATAAAGTAAGTATTATAACCAAAAGAAAACTATACGGATCTCGAAAATGCTCTCAACCTTCCCTCCCTCTCGGCGTTTCCCATCCTGGATCGCCGTGATTCTTTAGAAACCCCTTGTTTCTCTCAAATCGGCTCTGGGTTTTCTGATTTACCCCGTGCCTTTCACCTCTCTTTTCCCGGTTATCTTCTTAGATCTATTTTCTTTTTCGTTTTCCTCTTATTTTCTCAGATCGATTTGGTTTTCTTCTTTCCGTTTCCCCCTTTTCTTTTCTCCTTCCCCTTTACCTCACCTTTTATGCTCTCCTTGTTTTCTTCCTCACCAGCCTTCCTTTATGCCTCCGTCAGGTATCTCTGTTGTGGGGCCGCGGTTGATTCTGTTCGATTGATGCCTTCGACGAGTTATGTCAGCTCTTCTTCGGTCTCAGATCCAGCGCCGGCGTCCATGACATGTGTGAAGCATTTTGCTTCAGAAGGTGGTCATGCGGGAAGTTTGGGTCTTTGCCGGTCTGGATATGGCGCTCCCTCTGAGTCAGTCAGCGTTGCTGGTACCTCTGGTATTGACAGTGTTGGTACTTCTATTGGCTGTTTGGTCGATGGTGAGGTGAGTTTGAAGAACGAACGGCGTTTGGGTTTTGATTCTGGTACTGATGGTGTAGTTGTTTGTGATTCGGGTCTTGGAAATGAAGATGGTCTTGCCGGCTGTTTGAGTTCTTGTAAGTCTGGATTTGGGTTACAATCTGTTTGCTCTGCTTGTGCTTCTGAACATGGTGTTGTAGGGAGCTCTATTGGCAGTTTGGTTGCTGGGGATGTGGGTTTGGTAGATGGAGGTTTGTTTGGTTTCTGGTATTGGCATTGATAGGGGTTTTGTAGGTTCTGGTCCTGGTATTGCGGAGGTCTGAGTGTTGTGGTGCTGCGGTTGGCAGTGATTCTGGTCTTTGTAGAAATGGTAAAACGGTTGGGAATGTTGGTTCTTCTAAATTGGTTTGTGTTTCTGGTCTTACGATTGATGGGGGAACTGTAGGTTCTGAATCTGTTTTGGCGCCGTTGGTAGCGCTGCTGGTGGCTTGAAGTTTAATGTCTCTGGTTTGGGTGTATCTCCTGGGCCTGATGGTGTTGTTTGTGTGTCTAGACCTGCTGGTGCAGGGGGGTCTGCTAGCAGTTTGGACTCTGGGGCAGTGGAGGTGAAGAATGGTTTGGAGATTGGCGTGAGTCAGGAGGCTGTGCCAGCGTCTCCTGTAGTAGTAGGTGGGGGATATTCTGGTGGACCTAAGAGTTATGCATCTGCTTTGAATGGTTCTTTGGGAAGTTGACCATTTCGATTCGACTTATTCGTCTATATGCTTTACATTATGTCAAACCTAACATATAGATGGTAAGGTTGTCATGTGCCCATCTGCTGAAGTGATTGAAGAGGAAGTGTGTACTGGAGAATACTTAGTAGGTTACTTTGTGGGAAAACGTCTCTGACAAGAACTCACTTGGGTTGGAAACCAAGCAAACCCCCAATCATCTTTCTCAAAACCCCAAGAACTTTGAATATTGATTTTGTAGGAACAAAACCCAACCAAGATCAGCCCCTAACCACCATGAAACTCACATCCATGATAACCACAAGCATGAAATCAGATTGTATTTTGCTAGCAATAGAGACGCCACTAAGTTGCCAAGCTTAGATAAGTCAATTTGAACTTGAAAAGGGGAATCCCTCCCTCACAAGAAATTTAGCCATAGCAAAGCTTAAAAACTTCAAAGTTTCTCAAAATGTCGTGTATGTTATTCAAAGAAGAAGAAAACAAAGTTTAAATAGGTTACAAAGAGAAACCCTAAAGGTGTGAATGGACAAAAATGTCCCTAAAGTGAAATTACCAAAAGACCTAAAAACTACCCAAAACTCTCACTCAAGCACGTCCCCAAAAGTCTTTTCCCACCTAAAGTAGCTTAAAACAATGATTAGAAACTAATCTAACTTAAGCTAATTTGAGGTGCTTACATCAAATAGTAAATTGACGTGCTTACTCAATAAGCAAGGTTCTAAGCATAATTAACCCTAATGACCTGGTCAACTAGCTTAATTACATCATAAATAAAGTCAACATGTCGAGCACAAATGACAAAAAATGCTCCCATTTGGCTGAATTCAACATAGTCCCAAAATAGGTCAAATCATGTCAAAAGGGTGATGGTGCTGAAGCTGCTCTGCTATGCTTCAGTCTGAGCTGATCTAGGTCAAATGAAATAGCTTGGGGACCTCTCTGGTTATGCCCATATGTGTCTCTGGTGTGCACTTGACTTGGTTGCTGCAACTGGTCACATAGCTCTGAGCTAGTCCCGCAAAGGCCTCTCTGATCTTCCTTGCTCTTTGGCGTGTGATTGGACCTGTTGGCAACTGCATGGGTTCCTCCAAGTTGTTAGCTGCATCCTGTAATGTCTCTGGTGTGGTTGGACTCATGTCATTCCCTCATTGTTGAAAAGGATTCGACCTCGAATCTGAACCTGCATCAAAATGAGTTAAATCAGAAACAATTAAAAGTAGCAGATACGTTGTATTTACCTTGCAAATCCAGCTTATATGCATTGTCGTTAATACGTTCCAAGACTTGAAATAGACCATCCCCTCTTGGTTGCAACTTGGATCTTCGTTATGATTGTATCTTTTCCTCTTGCATATAAAGCCACACCCAATTGCCGGGGTCAAACACAATGCGTTGGAAACCTATTATTCTCACCAACTCTGCCTTTCCCTTATCATTCATACTCCCAAGCTTAATAACAATCAAAGATAATAAATCCATAGGAGTTAAAGAATTAGAATCATAATCAATCTCATAAGGCAAGTAAAAACTAGAAGAATGAATGCATCTATTATATGCAAACTCTGGCCCCGCTATTGCGTCTGTGATCTTCTTAGCTCTTTGGCATGTGATTGGGCCTGTTGGCAATTGCAAAGGCTCTAATTCCTTGGGTGACTGCATTCATGTCAAATGTTGTCCCTTGGATCATGTCATTCTCCCTCTCTTGAAATAGATTCGTCCTCGAATCCGAACCCAAATCATATATAGTTATGACAAAATCAATTGGACGATGATATTGAAATATAAAAGAATCATACTTGACCACTTGTACCTGCGATGAAAAAGCATAAATAATAGAGAAAATGTTATGGAAAAACTCCACTACCACATCTACTTTCTTTTCACCAGCTCGCACAACTTCATCATCACTCATGGCCACTATCTCAACCATACTTGCAAAGACCTCCTCACACACCTGCTCAGCTTCACTATGTTTTTCAACCTCAAAACACACTACCTCACAAGTGTTTACTCCCTCAATGCTCACGGTCTCACAAACATTTTCACTCACCATGTCACTTATAACACTATTCACAACATTCAAGGCCTCACAAGTGTTTTCATTCGCTATGCACTCAACATCACAAGTGCTTCTCACTTCATTACACACAACTTCAATAGCTTTTGGTTGTTGAGTACACTCTTCATTCACTGCATATTTAGTTACCTTCCAAGTCTTTTTCCATTTCTCATAAGATCTTCTATAATCACTCATAATATCTTGGATATCACTTTTGAAAGTATCCAAAACCTTGATCTTATCATCAATGGTTAAACTTAGACCTGCCATCTCAACACTAAACAAACAGATTAGAAATAATAAAAAAGCAAAACAAATATATAAATCCTCACAATCTCACGTGTACACTCGAATGATATCACTCCACTCATGTTTGCACTCTATTGGCTTTTACCCGATACTGTGCTCACAATCACTGCCTTTTACCACTCTTGAGTTCGTCCTCAATTCAAATGTGAATCAACTCAATCCAAGAAAGGTCAACTAAGGTGTAGTCCACAAGCTAGCAGAAACTCAATGTATATATAGAGCAGGTGGAATAAAGCAATAAGATAAGTAATCACGGAGACTCAATCGAAAGAAACCTATAGCTAGAGTGCTCAGAATAAGAAAGAATGACGAGTTAGCTAAATCCAATAAATAAGCAAGCAAGCAATCAACGTGTCACTGAAGCAATCTTGTGGTCACTCGCTATAGTGTTTGAGCTCACCTTTCTTTTCTTCTCACACACACTCACAAGTGTTTACACTCCAATGAAACACAATGAAGCACAACGGATTTCAATTCGGCTATAACACAAATATAGTCTTTCAAGCTTAAACCAATACAAACCAAATCAAATATCAATGTAACTCATGTAAAGAAATCCAATCAACTTGCAAATGGTCTAATCAAGCTAAGCACAATGCGACCAATTCGCTTTTTTTTTTTTCAAAACAAGTAGGTGACTCAGCTGCTTACGTAAGTAGCTTACAAGTAGGTCAAGTAAGCATGTCAATTCGGCAATGGTAAGTTACAAACCAACTAAACACTTTTTCCAACTAACTTGGTGATGCAGCAGCTTGCCTCTTCAAGCACCTCTCAAATGCAATGATGGCTACTCAAGTTTCCATGTCAAGCTCATGAGTGCTTCCATTTTCAATGTCATGCTAATGATTTCAACACAAATCCAATGTCAAGCTAATGATAGCTCACGAAAATCAGCAAGCACACTTGTTAATTCATGCTTCAACATAAGCACATCAAGCATCTTACTCACGGCAATATGTGTAACAAAGTAACCAGACTTATCTCACAAAGTTAACACACAAGCATAAGTAAACTTCAAGAGTAAGTCACGACCTCATCATCCATAAGCATTTCATTCTGTTTCAACACTCATTCACTCAAATGCCTCACCACAGCACTCAAACACACTTGTTTTCCTCACACTTCACAAGATTGCAACAACTTCACAAATATTGCAAACAAGCTAGTTCACGCAAATGCTAGGAGTAATGAAGTGCAATCTGATTTTCTCAAAGTAGATATGAACAATACCTATTGAAAACAAGCTAAGTGACATGCATATGGCAAGAACAAAGTAAGGGTGGTAATGGTTCTTCCTTGGCCGAATTTGACCTGATGCATTTTTTTTTTGAAACTAATAACTTAATAACAATGTTAAAAACGTCCTAGTAACTTAAAATTAACAACTAAACACTTGATTCAACCAAATAACACAAAAGCCCCAATTTTGACCTAAGTAGCCAAAGCTTAACTCAAAGAAATACTCATGATCAATCAAAAACACTCAAGGCAGAATGTTATTCATGATATTTTGATCACAAATCAACAAGAATCAGCAAGAAACAACAAGATCCAACAATGGCCGAATCAAGGTGGAAGTAAAACCTTGATGCCGAAATTAAATCAACAAAGAACAAAGATGAATACAAGATTAAACGACACAAAGGATAGGAAATCAGACCTCAGAACCCTAAGCTCATGATACCAAATGACAAGAACTCACTTGGGTTGGAAACCAAGCAAACCCCAAACATCTTTCTCAAAACCCCAAGAACTTTGAATACTGATTTTGTAGGAACAAAACCCAACCAAGATCAGCCCCTAACCACCATGAAACTCACGTCCATGATAACCACAAGCATGAAATCAGATTGTATTTTGCTAGCAATGGAGACGCCACTAAGTTGCCAAGCTTAGATAAGTCAATTTGAACTTGAAAAGGGGAATCCCTCCCTCACAAGAAATTTAGCCATAGCCAAAGCTTAAAAGCTTCAAAGTTTGATGAAAATGTCGTGAATGTTATTCCAAAGAAGAAGAAAACAAAGTTTAAATAGGTTACAAAGAGAAACCCTAAAGGTGTGAATGGACAAAAATGTCCCTAAAGTGAAATACCAAAGACCTAAAAACTACCCAAAACTCTCACTCAAGCACGTCCCCAAAAGTCTTTTCCCACCTAAAGTAGCTTAAAACAATGATTAGAAACTAATCTAACTTAAGCTAATTTGAGGTGCTTACATCAAATAGTAAATTGATGTGCTTACTCAATAAGCAAGGTTCTAAGCATAATTAACCCTAATGACCTGGTCAACTAGCTTAATTACATCATAAATAAAGTCAACATGTCGAGCACAAATGACAAAAATGCTCCCATTTGGCTGAATTCAACATAGTCCCAAAATAGGTCAAATCAGGTCAAAAGGGTGATGGTGCTGAAGCTGCTCTGCTATGCTTCAGTCTGAGCTGATCTGGGTCAAATGAAATAGCTTGGGGACCTCTCTGGTTATGCCCATATGTGTCTCTGGTGTGCACTTGACTTGGTTGCTGCAACTGGTCACATAGCTCTGAGCTAGTCCCGCAAAGGCCTCTCTGATCTTCCTTGCTCTTTGGCGTGTGATTGGACCTGTTGGCAACTGCATGGGTTCCTCCAAGTTGTTAGCTGCATCCTGTAATGTCTCTGGTGTGGTTGGACTCATGTCAGTCTCCCCTTCCAAACTGTCAATTCTATTGCTCACAAGTTATGGGGAAGGATGGGTTTGCTAGAAGTTCTTACCTCCGATAATGGTTTCTTTTTGTTTAGATTCAATAGCCTTCAAGAGGCTAGTGTGGTGTTGGATGGAGCCCCTTGGCATATGGCTAATAGACCTTTGGTTCTAAAACTTTGGCATCCAAATTTATCTTTGACTAAGGAGGATTTGTTCAAGGTCCCGGTCTGGATCAGACTTTTTGATCTACATTTTCATTTATGGACGGCGAAAGGGATTAGTTGTGTAGCGAGTGCAGTTGGGAGACCTCTCAATGCTGACCATATTACCCTGTCCAGGAAACGACTCAGTTTTGCTCGTGTTTGTGTTGAGATTGATGCCCGGAATTCCCTTGCTAAGGAGATTGTCTTCCAATACCCTAATGGCACTAGGGTCCCTATTAGGGTTGAGTTTGAATGGGTTCCTGTGAAATGTTCAACTTGTGAAGTTTTGGTCACTCGGTAAATTCTTGCCCTAAAAAGGCTCCTAGTAAGGAGGTTAAAAAACCTTCTCCGCCCGTTATTCACAAGCCTATTCCATCTACAGATAAGGACTCTACGGTTGATTCTACTAAGGATCAGGAGGGGGCCTGGATCCCGGTCACTAAAAACAAGAAAGGTAAGGGTACTTCTTTGACCCATGTAAGTTCAGGTGGAGTTTTGCCTCTGAATACTGACAAAAATCTTGTTTGGGGAGTGTGTTCTGCTAATGAGTTGGACTCGACTTTGGTTATTCCTTCTTTGCCGGTGGTTTCTTCTGAGACAGTTTCTGTGCAGACAGATGGTATTTTGAAAGGAGAGTGTTCCCTTGATTCTTCACATTTTGGTGAGGATCTCCCGAATTCTGAGTTAAATGAGGGCTCGCCTTCTGTAGCTTTTGATTCGCCCACTCCTATGGTTAACAATTTGGCTATTAAGGCTATTGACTCGCTGGATTCTAAGAAATTGGCTTATGGTAACAAACCTAGAAAGAGTTCTGGTGGTGGTAAAAGGAAGTCCCCTAAAGGGGGTCGTCGACGCTGATTTGTGGGTTTGGCTTTTTTGTATTTGTTTTAATGATTTTTGGTTGTTGGAATATTAGGGGTCTCAATGACCCTTTAAAACATGCTGAAGTTAGGAGGTTTCTTAGTGATGAGAAGCTCTCTTTGTGTGGTTTAGTTGAAACCAAGGTTAAGGAGGTTAATTTTATGAATGTCTCTCGTGTGATAAATCCTTCATGGAAGTTTTTTTCCACCCTGATATTAGCCCTTTTGGTCGTATCTGGGTCTGTTGGAACCCTAGTGACGTTGTTGTTAGCATTATTCAGTCCTCAGCTCAAGTTATTCATTGTCGTGTGACTCATATTTCTGGGATGTGGAATTGTGTAGTTTCAGTGGTTTATGGGGAGTGTGACTACGAGAAGCGGCGGGAACTTTGGGCTGACCTAATTACTAGTGGTAGTACTTTTGATGATTCCCCGTGGCTTGTTTTGGGTGATTTCAATGCCATCCGGTCTCCGATTGAGCATTGTGGTGGTTCTGTGGCTTGGCCAGCTTGGAAAGATGATTTGGGTTGTTGTTTGGGTCAGGCTGGGTTGGATGATCTTCAGTTCTCTGGTTGTAAGTTTACTTGGTTTAATAAGCAGATTCAGTCTCCTATTTGCGCGCAAGTTAGACCGTGTTCTTGTTAACTCTTCTTGGGAGTGTCTTTTCCCGGGCTCTTCTGCCCGCTTTCTTCCTCCCCATATTTCTGATCACTCTCCTATGGTTGTTAAGCTTGCAGAGCTCCCTAAGAGGATTATCCCCTTTAAGTTCTTTTAGTTTTGGGTGGATCATCCTGATTTTCTCTCTGTTGTGGATAGGGCATGGGATATTGATGTTCATGGTACTCCGATGTTCCGTTTATGTTGTAAGCTGAAGAATGTTAAGTTGGCTTTGAAAAAATTTAATGTTGAGCATTTCTCTAAGATTTCGTGGCGAGTCTTGGAGATTAGGAATGATCTGGACAAAGTGCAGTGTGCTTTACAGGACCACCCTAGTGACCCTGCTCTGCTAGCTGAAGAAGCTCGTCTTTCGTTAAGTTATGGTGTTTTGAGTCGTGCTGAAGAAGGCTTCAATAGAAAGAAATCTTGAGTCCAGTGGCTTAACCTTGGGGATCAGAATACTAAATTCTTTTTTACGGCTATGAAGAGTTTTCACGGTCGTAGTAAGATTACTTCTATTAATAAGGAGGATTGGACCCATGTGGAGGAAGATGTCTTGGTTAGAGATGAGATTGTTTCTTTTTTTGAGACCCTTTTTGGTCCTCAGCATGGTCAGCAGGATTTTGATTGGGCGGTCCTTCGTTCTGCTATTACTAGACATGTGACTGCTGAGCAGAGTGTGGCTCTTTCTCAGGAGGTTTCGGATGAGGAGATTAAGGCTGTCTTGTTCGGGTTGAAGGACAATAAAGCTCCAGGCCCAGATGGGTTTAATTCAGGCTTCTTTAAGCAGTGTTGGAATATTGTGGGGAATGATGTCCTATATGCTATTCACTCATTCTTTTCTTTTGGGCGTCTTTTGAGGCAGGTTAATGCTACATCCATTGCTCTTATTCCTAAGATTCCTAATCCTTCCCAGGTTAAGGATTTTAGGCCTATTTCTTGTTGTAATACTATTACAAGTGCATTGCTAAGCTGATTGCGAATAGAATCAAGATTATCCTCCCTTCAGTAATCAGTCATAATCAATCTACTTTTGTCACGGGAAGGCACATTAGCGACAATATTCTTTTGTGTCAGGAATTGGTTCGGAATTATCACCGGAATGGCAGTTCTCCGAGATGTGCTCTTAAGATTGACTTGATGAAAGCTTATGACACTGTTCGTTGGGATTTCCTGGTTGAGGTTCTGCGGACAGTTGGTATTCCAGAGAGGATGGTGGGTTGGATTCAGGAGTGTATGACTACTACTAGATTCTCTGTCTCTATTAATGGTGAGCTGCATGGTTTCTTCTCTAGGGGTCGGGGATTACGACAAGGTGATCCCATGTCTCCTTATCTTTTTGTTTTGGCTATGGAAGTGTTGTCAGGTCTTCTTCGTAATATGGCTACTACGGGTTTCCAGTTTCACTGGCGGTGTTCTAAGGACCGTCTTACTCATCTATGCTTTGCGGATGACCTTATGATTTTCTGTAAAGCTGAAGCATCCTCTGTCTCCTTGATCAAGGAATGCCTTGGGCAGTTCAGTGGTTTATCAGGTCTAACCCCGAACCCAGCTAAAAGTCAATTCTTCTCTTTTGGTATCTCTCATACCCTTCTAGGCCACTTGTGTCTCATTTTGGGTTTCCAAGTTGGGTATCTTCCAGTGAGGTATCTGGGAGTCCCGTTGATCTCTACTAAATTCAGGGCCTCTGATTGTGCTTCTCTTGTGGATTGTATTATTCTGCGTGCCAAGAGTTGGAGTAGTAAGTTTCTCTCTTATGCAGGTCGGCTTCAGCTTATTAAGTCAGTTTTGTTCTCCATTCAAGTTTATTGGTCTTCTCTATTTATTCTTCCTAAGTCTGTTGTGAGGAAGGTGGAGACGATTCTTCGTTCTTTCCTTTGGAAGGGTAGTGCGCTCACCTCTTCTGGGGCGAGAGTGACTTGGAGCAAAGTTTGTTTACTCTTCAGGAGGGGGGGCTGGGGATAAAGAGTTTGGATTCTTGGAATAGAGCGGCTATTGTTAAACATATTTGGTTTCTTTGTTCTGGCCAGGTTTCCTCATGGTCGAGTTGGGTTCACTCTTATTTGTTGCGGGGGAGAAGTTTTTGGGAGGTCCCTTGTCCTTCAGATTGCTCTTGGAGTTGGCGTAAGATCTTGGAGCTTCGTTCTTGGTCCCGTCGGCGGATGAGAGTGAGGATTGGGAATGGTGGACGTTATTGTGGTTTGATTTTTGGCATCTTGTTGGCCCGATTGTGGACACGTTGGGCGAGAGAGTGATTTATGATTCTGGCTTGGATAGAATGGCTACAGTTGCATCCATTATCTCCGATTCTGCTTGGCAATGGCCCCCATCTAGATCTGCTGCTCTTATTGATTTGGCTCAGTCTCATCTTCCGTCTCCTTCTAGTTTGAGGGAGGATGTGCTGGTTTGGGAGGAGGATACAAACGGAAGATTCTCTGTGGATAGTGCCTGGAATGCTATGAGGTCAAGGAGACCCCAGATGCATTGGTCTCGAGTTGTTTGGTTCCGGAAGGCAATTCCCCGTCATTCCTTTCTTCTTTGGATGTCTATTCAGGGTGGCCTTTGTACTCAGGACAGTCTGATGAGATTTGGCATCTCTGCTTTCTCGCGGTGTATTCTTTGTGGTTGTTCGAGTGAGGACATTGATCATCTTTTCTTCCAGTGCCTCTATTCTTCAAGGGTCTGTCGTCTGTGCTGGCCATGTGTGGGTTAGATTGGAGTCGCCGAGATTGGTGTCAGACTGTTGAGTGGGTATGTCAGTTCTCCGGAGCCTCTTTATGTCATCTTCTGGTTCGTCTGTCTTTTGCAGCGTCAGTCTACCATATTTGGAGGGAAAGGAATGCTCACACTCATGATATGCCTCTTCGGCCTGTTTCTGCTCTTCTTTATGATATTGTTTTTGATGTTCGGAATCGTGTTAGCTCCTTACGAAAGGTGAATCCATCTTATGACAATATATGGCTTCACCTTTCGTGGCACTTACCCGATGACATCTTTTGTTGATTCTTTTGTAGCCTTTTGGCTTTGTAGCCTTTTGGCTTTTTTCTAGGAGGGCCTGTCCTCTCTAGTGCCTGGGGTATGCCCCTTTGCTCTTTGTATAGCTTTCTTTGGTTATAATACTTACCTTATCCAAAAAAAAAAGAAAACTATACACAAGCAAAGGGGCATACCCCAGGCAACTAGAGAGGACAAGCCCTTCTAGAAGAAAAAGCCAAGAGGCTACAAGCAAAAGATCAACATAAGATGTCATCGGGCAAGTGCCAGGATATGTGAAGCCATTTATTATCATAAGATGGTTTCACCTTCCGTAAAAAGCTAGCATGATTCCGAACATCAAAAACAATGTCACTAAGAAGAACAGAAACAGGCCGAAGAGGCATATCATGAGTGCGAGCATTCCTCTCCCTCCAAATATGGTAAACTGACGCTGCAAAAGACAGACGAACAAGAAAATGATGTAAAGAGGCATCAGTAAACTGACACAACCACTCAACAGTATGAGGCCAATCCCGGCATCTCCAAACTAACCCACACATAGCCAGCACAGATGACCAGACCCTCGAAGAGAAGAAGCACTGGAAGAAAAGATGATCAATGTCCTCACTTGAACAACCACAAAGAATACATCGCGAGCAAGCAGAGATACCAAACCTCATCAAATTATCCTGAGTACAAAGGCCTCCCTGAATAGACATCCAAAGTAAAAAGGAATGGCGGGGAATATCCTTCCGGAACTAAACAACTCGAAACCAATGCAGCAAAGTCCCCCTTGTCCGCATGGCATTCCAAGCACTATCCACAGAAAATCTCCCACTCCTATCATCCTCCCAAACCAGCTCATCCTCCATCATACTAGAAGGAGACAGAAGATGAGACTGAGCCAAATCAACAAGGGCAGCAGACCTAGAAGGGGGCCAACGCCAAGAAGAATCAGAGATAATGGAAGCAACTGTAGCCATCATATCCAAGCCCGAGTCATAAATCACTCTATCACCCAACGTGTCCACAATCGGGCGCAAAGGATGCCAATAATCAAACCACAATAAAGTCTTCTCACCATTCCCAATCCTAACTCTCATCCGCCGCCGGGACCAGGAACGAAGCTCCAAGATCTTACGCCAACTCCAAGAGCAATCTGTAGGACAATGCACCTCCCAAAAACTTCTCCCCCTCAACAAATAAGAATGAACCCAATTCTGTCTTATGATTGGCCCTGTTGGTACTTACAATGGTTCTACTTTAATGTTGGTCATGTCCCTTGGTGCTCCAAGTGTGCCTTGGTTCATGTCATTCTCTCCCTTTTGAAAAGGATTCGACCTCGAATCTATACATGCATCAAAAATAAAATAAGTCAGAAATATTAAACATTGCAGGAACACCATACTCACCAGGAAGATCAAGCTTGTAAGCATTGTCATTGATCCGTTCCAAGACTTGAAATGGACCATCTCCTCTTGGTTGCAACTTAGATCTTTGTTTTGCTTGTATCTTTTCCTCTTGCATATAAAGCCACAGCCAATTGCCGGGGTCAAACACAATGCGTTGGAAACATATTATTCTCACCAACTCTGCCTTTCCCTTATCATTCATACTCCCAAGCTTAATAACAATCAAAGATAATAAATCTATATGAGTTAAAGAATTAGAATCATAATCAATCTCATAAGGCAAGTAAAAACTAGAAGGATGAATGCATCTATTAAATGCAAACTCTGGCCCCGCTATTGCGTCTGTGATCTTCTTAGCTCTTTGGCGTGTGACTGGGCCTGTTGGCAATTGCAAAGGCTCTAATGTTCCTTGGGTGACTGCATTCATGTCAACTGTTGTCCCTTGGATCATGTCACCTCCATTGAAGCCATTATGTGATGTAAATGTGCCTTCGCGATGTTCGTCGCATTCGGCCATATAACTCTGAGCTAATCTTGCCATTGCTTCTCTGATCCTTTTGGCCTTTTGTCTTGTGATTGGCCCTTATGGTACTTGCAATGGCTCCATTATGTTGTTGGCCATGTCATTTGATGCTCTATGTGTGGCTTGAATCATGTCATTCCCTCCCTTTTGAAAATGATTAGACCTCGAATATGCACATACATGAAAGTATGATAAATCAAAAACATTAAATGTTACAGACATATCATACTCACTAGGAATATCCAGCTTGTAAGTATTATCATTGATTCACTCCAAGATTTGAAATGGACCATCTCCTTTCGGTTGCAGTTTCCATCTTTGATGTGCTGGGAACCTCTCTTTATGCAAATGTAGCCATACCCAATCTCCGAGTTCAAATACAATGCGCTTTCTCCATTTGTTAGCATGAGAAGTATACTGCTCATTCTTCCGCTCAATGTGTGCCTTAGCTTTCTCGTGTATTAATTTCACTAAATCCGCATTCTTTTTACCAACCAAACCCCCTTACTCATTAACAGACAAAGACAACAAATCCAAAGAAGTCAGAGGATTAAAACCATATACAATCTCAAAAGGTGAATAAGAAGTAGTAGAATAAATGCACTTATTATATACAAATTTTATAAATGGCAAACATTCTTCCCATGATTTCAAGTTATTACCAACTATAGTGCGTAACAATTGTGATAAAGTTCTATTAACTATTTTTGTTTGTCCATCTCTTAGTGGGTGACAAGTGGTAGAATATAACAACTTAGTACCAAATTTAGCCCACAATACCTTCCAGAAATGGTTAAGGAATTTAACATCTCTATCTGATACAATACTCATAGGTATACCATGGAGTCGCTGACATGAACCAAGGCACACTCGAAGCACCAAGGGACACGAACAACATCAAAGTAGAACCATTACAAGTACCAACAGGGCAAGACAGATTGCCAAGAGAATTAGAGAGATAATGGTAGGACTAGCTCAAAGTTTTATGGTCGACTGCAATAGACAAGTCAGAGGCACACTAGAGACGCATGTGGGCTTCAATGGAGAGGGCCCTAAGTTACTTTACTTGGCCCAAATTAGTTTTGAACAAAAATTCACAAGCCTTTTAAATACAGGGACCTTTTTAAAGATTTTGGCCTATTTCTAGCCTATGCATTTTATGTTAAGATATGTTTTTGGGCCTTTTTGTAACTTCGCCCATTAGGGGCATTTTTGTCTTCAAGATTTTAGGGTTTCTTTTTGTAACCTATTTAAATTTCTTTTTCTTCTTCCTTCACATATTATTCACGACTTTGAAAGAAAACACTCAAGTTTTTATGCTTTGGCTATGGCCCAATTTCTTGAAAGGGAGGGATTCCTATTTTCAAGTTCAAATCGACTTATCTAAGTTTAGCAAGCTTAATGGAAACTCTGGTTCTAGCAAAACACACTGATTTCATGTTCTTAGGTTATCATGGGTGAGGTTTCATGGTGGTTTAGGGCTGATTTTGGATGAATTTGATTCCTACAAAATCATTGATTAAGGTTCTTGGGGTTTAGATAGATGCTCGGGGGTTGCTTGGTTTAACACCCATGTGAGTTTCTTGTCACTTGGTATCATGAGCTAAGGGTTCCGAGGTCTGATTTTTCAATTCTTATTCGTTGTTTGATTTTGTTTTAACCAATCTTGGTATTTGTCCGATGACATTTTCTGAGTTTCCTTTGTTTGTTTTGATGTTGCCTGTTTGGCTCTAGTTGCTTAGCTTTGAGGGCTTGTCCTCCTTAGCTTATTCTCTTTGGGGGTATGCTTATGTGCTTTTATAGTTTCCTTTTGGTTAATATACTTACCTTATCCAAAAAAAAAAGTTATTGTTGGATCTTGTTTTTATTTTTTTATTTTTTGTTTCTTGGTTAATACTCTGTTCTAAAAATTTTTGGTCAAAATTTGGGTTTTCTTTTTTCCTTTTTCATATCAGTTCGTCATTGTTGTTAATTTCTAGTTATGGATTTTATTGTGTTCTTCATATCAATTCATTCTTAACATTATGTTCTTTAGCCTCTGTTGAAGAAATAAGCATTTTCTTAAGCGACTGTTTTGATTTATTCCTAAAATCCTAGTTAACCACTTGAAAAAAAAGAGAGAAAAAGAAAAAGAAGCTAGGTCAGATTCATCATTTGGAAGAACATCAACACCAAACCCTAAAATAATAAGACTCTAAATTCCATTTCATATTTGACTTTTTACATGAGCTGATTAATACTAAAACCCTAGTGAATCACTTAAAAAAAAGAAGCTAGTAAAATTTTTTGAATATTTGGTTGAATCTGGTTGGTTCCATATTATCATTGGGGTTTCCGTGGATGGTAATCTATCAAAATTTATATTGAGGCACCAAAATTGAGTCCAAAATTGCATACGACCGCGAATTTTCATGCTTGTTTACTCATCGTCTTAATTTGTCATTTCACTACTTCGACTACTCTAGCTTAAGTCCCTTTGATTGAGTATTCGTCATTACTATTCTTATTCGTATTTTCCACCTGCCCTATATACATTATTGGTTCTTTGTGTTTTATGCTGGCTGGACTACACTTGGTTTGTGTATTCTTGGATTGAGTTTGATTCGCGTTTGAATTGAGGAAGAACTCAAGAGTGGTAAAAGGTGGCGCATGTGACCTCAGTATTGGGTAAAAGCCAATAGAGTGCAAACACGAGTGGAGTGATATCATTCGAGTGTAAACACGTGAGATTGTGAGGATTTACATATTTGTTTTACTTTTTTGTTATTTCTAATTTGTTTATTCGGTGTTGAGATGGCAGGTCCAAGTCTAACCATTGATGAAAGGCTTGAGGCTTTGGATAGAAAGTTCACAGATATGATGGAGAACATGAATACTGCTTTGAAGAGGTTGTCCAAGAGTGTAGAGAGTTTTCAAATGGGCAGTGGTCCCAAAGCACCTCCACCTGAACATATACCACTACCTCAGAATGTACCACCACCTCAGAATGTGCCACCTCGACGTGTGCCACAACAGTGTGTACCGTCAAATGAAGAAGAAGCTGAAAATGAGTTTGATGATCTTGATGATGTGGAGGAGAAATTTCAGCCATGGCATGATAGGAGGCCTAATAGGAGGTTTGATAGAAGGAATGGTAGGAGGGATAAGCGGTTTGATGATAGAGGTATTTTTTTATGACAGACAAGGGGATTATGATTGGTGGAGTTATGGTAGACGAGGAGATGTAGATGGTGATCTAGGTAGCATCAAGATCAAAATACCAACCTTTCAAGGCAAGAATGATCTTGAGGTTTACTTAGAGTGGGAAAAGAAAATAGAATTGATTTTCAACTTTCATCACTACTCAGACGAGAAGAAGATCAATTTGGCAACAATTGAGTTTACTGATTATGCAATAATTTGGTGGGATCAGATTGTTTCTACTCGGAGGAGAAACTATGAGATGCTAGTTCAGACATGGGAAGAACTTAGGGGTCTCATGAGAATGAGGTTTATACCCAGCCATTACTAAATGGAGTTGTATCATAAACTACAGTATTTGTATCAGGGGACCAAGAGTTTTGAGGATTATCACACAGAGATGGAAGTTGCCACAATCAGGGTAAATGTAGTTAAGGATGTAGAGGCTACTATGGCACGGTTTCTATGGGGCTTAAATAGAGAGATTGCCAACATGGTAGAGTTGCATCATTATGTTGATTTGGAGGATATGCTTCACATGGATATCAAGGTAGAGAGGCAACTCAAGAAAAATTCCACATCCAGATTTGGTACTCAGGCTACTTCTACATGGAAGAGGGAATGGGTTCCGAATGAGAAGCGGGATGGAGGCTTTGACAAGCCTAGAGGTGAGTTCAGTGGATGCTTTAATAAGCTTAGGGCCGAACCTAGTGCCAAGGGTAAAGAGGCTGCAAAACCGAGTAAGACTAGACCAAAACCCGAGGCTACAACTACCTGAACTAAGGATGTCAAATGTTTGGCATGAGACACTATGCTTCATAATGTCCCAATAGACACACCTTAGTGATTGATAAGAAGAGCAGAGAGGTGTACTCTACTGATAGTGAGGTTGAGGATAAGATGCCAAAGTTGGAGGATACTAGTGACCACGAGGGAACTGCATACACATTGGATAATTTATCTCTAGTTCTTAAGCGTGCTTTGAATGCACATGTTATAGAGGATGAGAGTGAGAACATATTCCATACTAGATACCATGTGTATGACAAAGGGTGTAGTATGATCATAGATGGGGGCAGTTGTACTAATGTTGCTAGCACAACTTTGATTGAGCGGCTGGGGCTGAGTTGCTTGAAGCACCCCAAGCCTTACAAGTTGCAGTGGCTGAATGATTGTGGCTAGATAAATGTGACAAAGCATGTATTATTGAGCTTTACTGGGCCATACACATATGATGTTCTATGTGATGTGACACTGATGCATGCTAGACATATTCTTTTAGGCAGGCTGTGGCAGTTTGATAAGAATGTTGTTCGCGATGGGTTCCGGAACAAGTACTCCTTTCAGCATAAGGGAAAACCCATTACCTTATACCCACTTACACCTACACAAGTCCATGAAGATCAGGTTAAGTTGCAACATGAGCGTGATAAAGAGAGAGTAAGGGAAAACACCAACTTGGGGGAAACTAGTGAGAGTGTGAGATAAAGGGGACAAAGGCCGAACCTAATGAGAAAAACAATGCAAGGTAGTGAGAGTTCCCAAGGCGAGTGTGAATGAACGTGAGGGGGAATAAAAGGGAGAGTAAAAAAACATTTCTACATGGGTGAGGGTGATGGTGAAGCGAGGAAAGCTTTCAAGGCGAGCAAGCTTATGCTATTGTTAGTCTATAAGAAGCCACATGTTTATTTTACTAACACTGACCCTTTGCTTCATGTGTCTATTTCATCTCTTTTGTAGGAATTCAGTGATGTGCTGACAGAGGACATTCCTAATGGGCTTCCACCTATTAGAGTTATTGAGCACCAAATAGATTTCATACCTGGTGCAGTCATTCCCAATAGACCAACCTATCGGAGCAATCCCGGGGAAACGAAGTAACTTCAGAGGTAAGTGCAGGAGTTGATGGAGAAAGGTTATGTTAGAGAAAGTATGAGTCCATGTGCGGTACTAGTTCTTCTAGTTCCTAAGAAAGATGTGACATGGCATATGTGCGTTGATTGTCGAGCGATCAACAATATAACGGTAAAGTATCGTCACCATATTCCTATACTAGATGAAATATCGAATGAATTGCATGGTTCTAAAGTTTTTAGTAAGATTGATTTAAAGAGTAAATACCATCAAATTTGCATGAGAGGGGAAGATGAGTGGAAAACTACATTTAAGACCAAATATGGCTTGTATGAATGGTTAGTTATGTCATTTGGTCTTAAAAACGCACCTAGCACATTTGTGAGGTTGATGAGTCATATTATGCGTGTATTTATAAGTAGGTTTGTTGTAGTTTATTTTGATGACATCTTAGTTTACAGTAAAACATTAGATAAGCATGTTACTCATTTAAAGCATGTTCTTGATGTGTTAAAAATTGAAAAATTGTATGTTAACTTTGATAAATGTAATTTTTGAATGGATATAATTGTTTTCCTTGGTTTTGTTGTTAGTGCAAATGGCATCGAAGTTGTACAGAAAAGGTAAAGGCAATTCAAGATTGGCCTACACCGATAATTGTGACAGAAGTTAGAAGCTTCCATAGATTAGCAAGCTTCTACTGTAGAATTGTTAGAGGCTTCAGTAGTATTGCAGCACCCCTAACTGAAGTAGTGAAGAAAACTGTTTTCTTCAAATGGAGAGAAGAGCAGGAGCGTGCATTCCAGGATCTTAAAATGAAGTTGTATAGTGCACCAGTTTTTGCGCTACCTAACATTAGGAAGACATTTGAGATTGAGTTTGACGTATCCGAGATAGGCATTGGAGCAGTTCTTATACAAGAAAGGCGGCCAATAGCTACATTAGTGAGAAGCTTAAAAGAACAGTTTTTTTTTTATAAAGTAAGTATATTAACCAAAATTTACAAAAGCAAATGGGCATACCCCAGACAACTAGAGAGGGCAAGCCCTCCTAGCAAAAGAGCCAAAAGCTACAAACAAGCAAGAACATCAAAAGATATCATTGGACAGATGCCAGGAAAGGTGAAGCCATTTATTATAATAAGATAGTTTCACCCTTCGTAACAAACTAGCACACGTCCGAACAGAAAACACAATGTCAGTGAGAAGAAAACTGAAGGGGCGATGAGGCTCATCGTGAAGGCGAGCATTTTTCTCCCTCCAAATGTAGTACATTGAAGCTGCAAACGAAATTCGAACAAGAAAATGACATAATGAGCCATTGGTGTACTAAAACATCCACTTAATGGTCTGTATCCAAACTCGAGAAGTTCAATCTAACTCACACATAGGCAACACATACGTCCACACCCGCAAAGGGAATGAGCACTGGAAGAAAAGATGATCTACATCCTCCCCCGAACAACCACAAAGAACACATCTAGAGCATGTAGAGATACTGAAACTCATCAGTCTATCCTGGGTACAAAGGCCACCTTGAATGGTCAACCAAAGTGGAAAAGAATGGCATGGTATAGCATTACGAAACCAAACAATTCGATACCAACGCACCAAAGTGACCCCGTCTTCATAACATTCCAAGCACTACTAATTGAAAACATATATGTACAATCATCCTCCCAAACCAACTCATCATCCTCCCAAACCAACTCATCCTCTCTCATACTAGAAGGATCCACAGTAAGGGACCGAGCCAGCGCAACAAAGGCAGCAAATATAGCCAGAGGCCAATGCCAAGAAGAGTTCGTGATAATAGTAGCTACTGTAGCCATCTTATCCAAGTTAGAGTCATAAATGACCCTCTAACCCATTGTATCCACAATTTGACCCAGCGGATGCCAGTTATCAAACCACAGCAAAGCCTTTTCACCATTCCCAATCCTAAATCTCATCCTCCGATGAGCCCAAGATCGAAGATCCAAAATCTTACACAAGCTCCACGAACAATCTCTATGACACGACACCTCCCAAATACTCCGCCCACGCAACATGTAAGACTGAACCCAGCACGACCAGGAAGAGACTTGACTAGAACAAAGAAACCATAAATGCTTAACAATGGCCACTTTATTCTAAGTTTCCAAACTCTTAATCCCCGAATCCCCTTCTTCCAAAGGAAAACAAACTCTACACCAAGCCACCTTCGCCCCTGAAGAAGTAAGCTCACAACTCTTTCATAGAAAAGATCTCAGAGTCGCTTCCACATTCCTAATAACAGACTTAGGAAGGATGATGTCCTATGTGATGTGATACCGATGCATGCTGGGCATATTCTTTTTGGCAGGCCGTGGCAGTTTGATAAGAAGGTTATTCATGATGGGTTCAAGAACAAGTACTCTTTTCAGCATAAGGGAAAACCCATTACATTATACCCACTTACACCTGCACAAGTCCATGAAGATCAGGTTAAGTTGCAACTTGAGCGTGACAAAGAGAGAGCGAATGGAAACACCACCTTGGGTGAGACTAGTGAGAGTGATGTATCTGATGGGAAAAATAAGGCAAAGGCCGTGGGAGTTCCCAAGGGGAGTGTGAGTGAACGTGAGGGGGAAACAAAAAGGAGAGTTAAAAAGAGTTTCTACATGGGTGAAGGTGAAGCGAGGAAAGCGTTCAAGGCTAGCAAGCTCATGCTATTGTTAGTCTATAAGGAGCCTCATATTTATTTTACTAACACTGACCCTTTGTTTCCTGTGTCTATTTCATCTCTTTTGCAGGATTACAGTGACGTACTAACAGAGGACATACCTAGTGGGCTTCCACCCATTAAAGGTATTGAGCACCAGATAGACTTCATACCTGGAGTAGTCATTCCTAACAGACCGGCTTATAGGAGCAATCCCGATGAGACAAATGAGCTACAAAGGCAAGTACTCCCAGTTGATGGACAAGGGGTATGTAAGGGAAAGCATGAGTCCTTGTGCAGTACCAGTGCTTCTAGTTCCTAAGAAAGATGGGATGTGGCGTATGTGCATTGATTGTCGAGCTATCAACAATATTACGGTAAAGTATCGTCACCCCATTCCTAGACTAGATGACATGTTGGATGAATTGCATGGTTC
This sequence comes from Zanthoxylum bungeanum, assembly GCA_019454045.1. Classification (NCBI taxonomy): domain Eukaryota; kingdom Viridiplantae; phylum Streptophyta; class Magnoliopsida; order Sapindales; family Rutaceae; genus Zanthoxylum; species Zanthoxylum bungeanum. The sequence continues at coordinate 41,828 of SKCR01024124.1, forward strand.
TAAAATTTTTAGTAAGATTGATTTAAAGAGTGGATACCATCAAATTCGCATGAGAGAGGGAGATGAGTGGAAAACTACATTTAAGACTAAGTATGGCTTGTATGAATGGTTAGTTATGCCATTTGGTCTTTCAAACGCACCTAGCACATTTATGAGATTGATGAATCATGTTATGCGTGCATTTTAGGTAAGTTTGTTGTGGTTTATTTTGATGACATCTTAGTTTACAGTAAAACAGTAGATGAGCATGTTATGCATTTGAAGCATGTTCTTGATGTGTTAAGGCAAGAAAAACTGTATGCTAACTTTGATAAGTGCACTTTTTGTATGGATATAATTGTTTTCCTTGGATTTGTTGTGAGTGCAGATGGCATCGAGGTAGATTTAGAAAAGGTGAAGGCAATTCAGGATTGGCCAACACCAACAACAGTGACATAAGTCAGAAGCTTCCATGGATTAGCAAGCTTCTACCGTAGATTTGTTAAAGACTTTAGTAGTATTGCAGCACCACTGACTGAAGTAGTGAAGAAGACTGTTGGCTTCAAATGGGTGAAGAGCATGGGCGTGAATTCCAGGATCTGAAAATGAAGTTGTGCATTGCACCAGTCTTGGCACTACCCAACTTTGAGAAGACAGTTGAGATTGAGTGTGACGCATCCGGGATAGGCATTGGAGCGGTTCTTATGCAAGAAAATCGACCAATAGCTTACTTTAGTGAGAAGCTGAATGGAGCAGTTTTGAGGCACCCCACATATGACAAGGAGTTGTATGCACTAGTGCGAGCCCTTGAGACTTGGCAGCATTATTTGTGGCCTCGAGAGTTTGTGATCCATACAAATCATGAATCATTGAAGCATCTGAAGGGCCAAGGTAAGCTGAACAAACGACACGCAAAATGGTTAGAATTTGTTAAGACATTTCCATATGTAATCCGCTACAAACAAGGTAAGGAAAACATTGTCGCCGATGCACTATCGCGAAGGCATGCTTTACTTACTTCATTGAGTGCAAGAATGCTTGGGTTTGAATTTATTAAAGAACTTTATGCTAGTAATATTGACTTTAGTACTATCTATGCTGCATGTGAAAAGTCTGCTTTTAGTAAATTCTACCAACATGATGGGTTTCTGTTTAGGGAGAATAGATTATGCATTCCTATTTGTAGTATGCGTGAGTTGTTAGTGAGGGAAGCACATGGGGGAGGTTTAATGGGGCACTTTGGCATTGCCAAAACCTTAGGAGTATTGAGTGAACATTTTTATTGGCCTAAAATGCGGAGAGATATTGAGCGTTTGTGTGATAAATGCTTAACTTGTAAACATGCTAAATCTAAGGTTATGCCTCATGGGTTGTATACACCATTGCCTATACCTAGTGAGCCATGGGTAGATGTATCGATGGACTTTATCTTGGGTTTACCTAGGACTAAGAAAGGTAGAGATTCCATCTTTGTAGTGGTTGATAGGTTCAGTAAGATGGCACACTTTATAGCATGTCATAAAACTGATGATGCCACTAACATTGCTGACTTATTCTTTAGAGAAGTAGTACGACTCCATGGGATTCCACGAGTATAGTTTCAGATGGTGATGTCAAATTCCTTAGTCACTTTTGGAAAGTTTTATGGGGTAAGTTGGGAACTAAACTTTTGTATTCTACTACTTGCCACCCCTAAACTGATGGCCAGACCGAGGTTGTTAATAGGACTTTGACTCAGTTATTGCGTACTATTATTAATAAGAACTTA
>SKCR01024125.1:0-33040 GCA_019454045.1 Zanthoxylum bungeanum
AAGATTGTGGTGTATATATAGAGGAAAAAAATAAGAGCCGGGAAGATTTGAATTTTGTAAATTTTGTAGACATTTGAAATTTTCGTAAGGCGGGAATTTTTTAAAATATTGGAGGGATTGAAATTTTAATATTAGCGACGGAATAGAGATTCCGTTTCTAATTAGCGACGGAAAATCCGTCTCTATTTTTTAAAAAAAAAGTGGCTCCGAAATGAATAATTTTTTGGGGGGATTGAAAATTTAAAAATTAGCGACGGAATAGTTATTTCGTTTCTATTTAGCGACGGAATAGAGATTCCGTTTCTAATTAGCGACGGAAAATCCGTCTCTATTTTTTTAAAAAAATGGCGCCAAAAAGATTAATTTTGGGGGGATCGAAAAAATTAAAATTAGTTATGGAATTTAATTTTGTTTCTAATTAGTGAGGGAATAAAGATTTCGTTTCTAATTAGCGACGGAAAAATTTCTGTTTCTAATTACCAATAGTTTTAGAAATTACAAATTAAAATTAAATTTAAAATTAACCATGGAATAAAAATTATGTTTCTATATAGCGATGAAATATTAATTCCGTTTTTAATTAGCGACTATTAATAATTCGTTTCTAAATGAAATTAGCGACGGAATAATATTTGTTTCTAATTAGCGACGGAATTTCATTTCCGTTTCTAATTAGCGACGAAATTTTAATTCCGTTTTTATTAGCGACGGAAAAATTCCGTTTCTAATTATCAATAGTTTTAGAAATTAAAATTTAAATTTAAATTAAATTTAATTTAAATTTAAATTTAAAATTAGCGACGGAATAAATATCATTTTCTATTTAGCGACGGAATAATAATTCGTTTCTTAATTTGGGTACATTCTCTCAGGAACTTAGTTCCGTTGAAATTAAAAATAATTACTTGGAAGCTTATAAATGCATGAGTTAATTTAAAATTAACTTGTTTTTTTTTTTTATTATGTTGTTGAATTTAATTTTACCGTATATCAGTTCATGCACATGTATAATTATTTTTAAAATATTAAGCATAAAAAATAGTTTGATGTATATGTTTTTAATTGTATTATTTGATTAAGATTATTTCATGTACATGTACAATCGTTATTTGAATCTTGAGCTTATTAATTTGAATTTAAATTTAGTTTATATACATGTATAATTATTTTAAAATCTTAAACTTTTTAAATTATATTCATATTCATTTAGAAGAAAGAACATATATTACCCACAGACTTCCATCAAATAAGAGGATAACTCAAATTATGAATAGACTAAGGAGAAGTTTTGGGAGGGTTGAGGATGGATGAGGAGCTTATGAAGAGTTTTTGAAGTTAAGTATATATGGATATGTGAGGGATCAGTGATTATATATTATATATATATATATATATATACAAAATTAAATCTCAGTCACATACACCTGGCATAAAATCTTAAAAGTTAAAGAAAGCTCAAATTATGTATGTGTTGTGATTCTGGACTTTTAGTTTTTTTTTTTTTTTTTTTTTATTTACTTAAAAAATATATAATTTTTAATAATTTATTATTTCGTTATCTTGAATTCAACTTGTTGAAGTGAAGACGGTCATATGCTACAAAAATAATCCATCACTAAGTTGCCATTGATAACGATAATATATATATATATATATATATATATATATATATGTGTGTTTTGATTTGAAAGTTGAAATAACACTGATTTTGTTTTTCTAAATGAAATTAGTGACGGATAATAATATGTTTCTAATTAGCGACGAAATTTCAAATCTGTTTCTATATAACGACGGAATATTAATTCTGTTTCTAATTAGCGACGGAATAATAATCCGTTTCTAAATGAAATTAGCGACGGAATAATAATCTGTTTCTAATTAGCGACGAAATTTCATTTCCGTTTCTAATTAGCGACGGAAAAATTCCATTTCTAATTACCAACAGTTTTAGAAATTAAAATTAAAATTTAAAATTAGCGACAGAATAAATATCATGTTTCTATTTAGCGACGAAATATTAATTCCGTTTCTAATTAGCGACAAATTAGCGACGGAAAAATTCCGTTTCTAGATGAAATTAGCGACAGAATAATAATCCGTTTCTAATTAGCGACGGAATTTTGTTTCCGTCTCTAATTTAGTGATGGAAATTTTTTTGTCGCTAAATTCCGTCCCTAATTTCATTATCCATTTCAATTCCGTCTCAATTTCGTCGTTAAACTTTGAAACTGAATATTCCGTCGCTAAATTCCGTCGCTAAAACTGTAATTTCTTGTAGTGACAGGAGCTGAATGATCAACAACAGACACAAATAATGATGATGAGTAAATAATTATAATGGGGAACTATCTAAAAATGTAATGGAACTACGTGAGTTTTGATTCCTCTCACCTAAATATGATACGTAGGCAACTAAAGTTTTTAAAAATTTAAGTTCGAACTATTTTATTTTATTTTTAATTTAATGTAATATAAATTAAAATTAATAATTTCAAATTAATAAATTTGAAATCCCATTTTTTTTTATAAAATTTAATTTTAAATTTTAAATTAATAAAAAAAACCCGGAACCGAACCAAAACCATCCGGTTCAGTTTCGATTTCCGGTTCCACATTCTTTGGAATCGGAACCGAATCGAAATTATATGTTTGGTTCTGGTTCCACAAGCATGGAACCGGGAACTGAACGGTTCGATTCCGGTTCGAAATCGAACCGAACTAGTGGCCAGGTCTAGCTTTATCTTTAAAATTTACATTTTATCGAAACTCATCTTTTAATATTTTCCAAAAATTAAAATTAAAATTTATTTATTTAAGATAAAAAGTTAATAATCATAAAATTAAGAGATATAATAAATATCTTTTAAAAAAAAAACAGAATTAGGAAAGAAGTAAAAGAAAAGTGTTTAGGATTTGATTATTATGTCATGAATTAGAGTCTATAGAATGTGTTTCTTAAAAAAATATATGATAATTGGGGTTTTTTCTATTACGTTTAAGTTCGAATCGAGTAATTTACGATAGAGTTTTCGAGATCGATGATTTTTGATAGTCAACAAAATCAATAGCTTTTATTTTTTTATATATAAAATTGGAACAATCCGACAGCAATTAGCGATTTATCAACCGGGCTGGGAATATTATTACCCATTTGGTAGACAAAATTAAAATGAGTGAATCATACGAGTTGAAAAATGCTCGTTAATCTGGCGGCCAAGAATATCTGAATAAACACACGTGCCTTAAAAACACACGTTTTCCAAAAATCACCAATAATGGAAGCCAGCCAGACTCACGGGTCCCAGTGAACACCTTGAAAATCTTTGAAACAAGAATATGGGATTGACCAAAAATGTCCCATAAAAATTGCCACCGATTTACCGTGTTCGTATTTACAATTATGTATGCATATGATTCGATTACGGTTGAAAATTGTAATCGAATCATATGATCTACGATTCGATTATAGTTTCGACTAAAATCAAACCACAATCATAATCTTAAATCGAATTGAACTATATGATTCGATTTGGTTTAAAGTTGAAACCGTTATGATTTTTTTGAAATAAAATATTTCAATTGTTATAAATAATTAAAAATTAAAAATTTACTAAAACATAAATGATTATTTATTTATTTTTTTGAAAAAAGAGTTTACATTTAATTAATTTACTTACATATCTTTGGGGGGGTGTAGAAGATGAATCAAGACTCACGTAGTTCCGTTATATTTTATTCTTAATAATTTATCCTATTTACATTTTATTCATACTGAGAAGACGGTATGGTTCCTGAGTCTTCAGTATTAGATGTGTATGTGTATCACATAAATTTTCAAAAGTTTCCGGTCGATTTTTCTTATTCACAACGTTCCGCCCTACACACAATCCTCAATACACGTTTGAGCTTCTAACGTCTCTGGTTTCAACCCTGATCTTCTAATTTTAGAATACGATCAAATTAAATTAATTACTTTTTTAATAGATTTCAAACCATCTTGTACATAATTCAAAATATGACATGTGTTGGGGTTGGTGCTCAGAGCGCCAATCCGGGCCGTATTTATGTCTGATTCATGAATACGAACATCCCCTTATTCCATAATATTACTTATTTATGGTTGCACCTCTTGTTCTTATATACGTATTCGATCTGATTACGATTAGATTGAAACTAAATGTGGTTTAGTGATATGTATATATTAGACAAAGGCCCGATAATATATAATGCAGTACACAGTTACAAAGTTAGTTTGTAATTGACATTGGGAAGTGTCACTGCTATATGTATATTATCAAACATAGTTCCTGGTCAAGATTTGCTAACACGGGTCGGTTAGTCAAATCCGTTGAGACCAGTACATGTCGTATATCGAGACTTGGTCCGATGGTTTATCCCAATGAACCATGAGTCTATGGAGACTCGTATAGACGTGTAGGTGTTTATAGTGGATAAACACTGAACGGCTCACCGAAGATTCTTAATGGATGGTACGCCAACGTCAATAAGACTCTTCTCGGGTTGAGTAGCATAGTGGTCCTTCGACTTGAGACACCACTGTGGATGTATGAGACATCCTCCACACTTAGATGGCAGTCACGTCACCGATCTATTTAGATCAGACCTCCGCCTGTTCGTTGGGTGTGGATCGATCCTCAGGATATCCTGTGTGTGTCAAGATAGGATCCGTCAGTTCTGTGTACAGAGCATAGGTAGTCCATATATTATTAGCAGTCTGTTAAATCTGTGGCCACAGTATACATCGGAAGTAAGTTCCGAGTGTTATTTAGAGATTGCTAATAGATACGTCGACGAGAATACCTATAGAGATTTGACGTTTACATCTATATCTCTGGGATTATCTGGATACCTGTGACGGAGGGATTATACATATGCAATGACCTCGACCTGTATGATTCAGCTAGTTTATCCGTGATCGTCATAATCTACGGGTGGATAGATTATGCACATGAAATTGGATTTCATGACGGATATACCTGAATCTAGAGAGTCTCAATAATGAAACATACTCGTAGAGCACTAGAGCAACATTTATGAATAATGATGATTATTTATAAATCGTTTAATCGTTAAACGAAAAATACATGCGAACGGGCCGAACCGTCATTTCCTAATTAATGTGTATTTGTATTTAATATATGATATTATTAAATACACATTAATAAATAGTCAAATAAAGGTATTTGACATATATCATTAATATATGTTTGAGATATTTAAAGTAAATATATACATATGTTTGATATATTTGTATTTAATTAATTATTTATTATTTAATGTTAAATGATTAATATAATTAAAATATAAATATATCACCAAATGATAAAGTTAGGAAATGATTATAAGTTGCATTGTTGACTTATACATTAAAGGAAAAGGTTGTCAAATTGATTTTGACTTCTTAAGATATTTGTTCAAATTGTTTGAAAAATGAAAATGTCTTTTTCCTTTATTTTTCTTAATTTCGGCCATGACCCTTAATTAAATATAATGGTTATATTTTTGAGTTGCAATTGTTGACTTTCTTTATTCATTAAATTGTTGATGATTAAAGTTGCAAGTTGATAAGCAAAATTAAATGAAATAAAATATCATGATATTTTGTATATTTTTCTCCACCAATTTCGGCCAAGGCTTCTTTTGGAGGAGGTATATATTGTTTCATTTATTTTAGGGTTTCATTAACCTTTTCACTTTATCAAAACTCCATTAAAACAGGCAAAGAAGGTAGAGAGAAAAGAAAGAAAACAAGGAAAAGCTTGGAATTTAGTAAGTATTTCCAACCTTCCATTAGAGAGTAATTTGTTCCTCTTGTTGTGGGCAACATCTTGTGATGTTCTTGAGTTTTTCTTCCTTATTCTTTGTACTTTTGATGGATAAAAGTTTGATGAAGATGATTTGCATGTATGATGTTGGAAGTTTATTACTAGTGTAGTAATAAGCATTCTTTTAAGGTTTTAGAACCTTGTTGCCATTCTAGAGTTATTGACCCACTCTTAAATGACCTAGAATTGTTCTATAGTTGTTTCATTGTGTTGAGACTTGATTTGGATGGAAGAAACATGATTAAAGTAATTGATTTAACCAATTTGGTCTAATTTGTCCAATTTGAAGAAATTGAAAAATTAGGGTTCTGACCAATTCCAATTTGGGCATTTCATATATGTTGAGCATTTGGGTGTGTATATGATGCATGTAAAGTTTCATGTTGATTGGATTTCATTTGGATGAGTTTTGAAGCATGAAATGACCAAATGGTCAATTTGGGCACCAAATGGTGCATTCGGCCTTTGTGAGGAAATTTGGGGATTTGGTTGCTTTTGGTGTTTTGATGTTTTGAACATGCTAAGTTCATCTTAGAAATGATTTAGAATCATTCAAAATTGATTAGATCAATTTCGGACTAAAATGGACAAATACCAATGTAAGGGCATTTCGGTAAATTCACTTGAATATGATTCATTTGAATTTTATTTCATAATTTGATTATTGGAATGTTAAATAAATATGTTTATTTAATTAATCCGAGAAAAAGTTTTGAAATCGGGAGATACGATCTTCCGTCGCTTCCGCTGCGTTACCGGATTTGCCCCTAAAAACCCCTACAAAATGGTATCAGAGCAAGTCTGATTCTAGGCCTCCATAAAATGATTAGCTTGTTTTATTCAATGTTTAATCATGTTTTCTTGACTTTATACATGCTTGTTATAATCTAATTTGATTAGATTTAGGGTGTATGACACTTAATGGAATATCCCCACTTAATAAGGTTTTATAGTAACTGGTATTTGGAATACTTGTTTCTTGGTCCGTCTTGTCAATACGGTTTATAAATATCTTTTCGTTGACTACATCCGAGACCGTGCCTCTGCTGTGAGGGTGTAGCTGATAGAAATTTATTTATGCCGAATGTATATTAGATACTAGATAAATTCAAGCGAAAGCGGAATCCTGAACGTGCCCTAGCTGTCAGGGTTACGCAAGTAACTTGAGTTTATCATTGACAAGTTTAACCTTGGTACGTCTCCTTGTGGGCCTGCCTTCGCAGCGACAACGAGAAACGACCAGGACCGGAACCTCGGAGTCACTAGTTAGTGATTGACAATTAGTTGTCTACCTGTGAATATACGTAGGCGAGACCGTGCCTCTGCTGTGAGTCGAAATATATTCATGGGGTCCTCTTCCCATTATGGAATTCGATTTAATTATTGAATTCTCGTCTTTCCGTTGGGGATTACGGCATTACGTAAAAATAGTGGGAGGCACTGCTAAGTTTAAAATATTCCATAACTTAGGCAGTGTATGTTATTATGGAAATTGCCGCTTGTTTGTTTCCTTATTCTATAGTAGATAGAATTAAACTTTTATTTACTGCACACATATTTTGATATGATTATCTGACTAGACTCTTGGTTGCAGTTATTCTAGAATAGGTTCTAGATACTAATAGACTAGGATATTATTAGATTAGTCTAAACCATCGGGAACTGTTGTTCCGATTTTCTTGAAAATAAAGATGGTTAATGACTTAGTTTCTAAGTCATGATAGATAATCTAGATAGATATCCCCTTTATGATATAATACTTTAGAGACAATAGTTTCTTATGCAGTAAGAATTGACTTGAATTAGTTCATGTCTCGAGATTCTTGACTGGCATTTAGAAAGCCCTATTTGGTATTTGTTTATCTAGTAATGACGTTTCTAAGCTTTAATTACCTTTAGAGGTAATGTGTCTGACACAATTTGCTAATCAGTTATTTACAATTGTTGTGAATAGTTGAATGCAAATAGTAAAGCTAAAGAAAGGAGATGCGTATATTTGTGTATAGAAAATATTGATTTTCACAATACTACAACTATAGGTATTGGATACCAGATCTCCCGTCTAGTTATTTGAAATATTGTTAACAATTGTTTTGATATTTGATTGGAACTTGCGACTATTGGATAGTCACTTGTTCTTTATAAACAATTGTTACATATTTTATAATAACTAGTAGTGTCATTGACGTATAGATAAACATTAAGAAAAAAAAAAAAAATATTCGGTAAAGTAAATAATTTAGAACGGTGCTTTATGGGTTTAATCACTTAAGCATTGGATGCTTATTCCGTATGGTGAAGGATGGTTTGATACTAGATCACACCACATATCCTTATCCATTTAATGAATATTGTATTCAGGAAAGTGATTAAGATCTCGTTTAATCAATGATTGTCATTGGACCACCAGATTTATTTAACTGATACATTGGATGTATGTAGTTTAATGAATAATAATTGCTTAAGGTAGTTTTCTATACTTCGTAACTTAGTTGATGAATTGTCATAACTTAGTTATGTGTTTCTGAAGGAACACATATTGAAAGTCTTGAAAGTATCAAGTACTTTCAATCCGTTCTGATGAAACGTAGATTGAACATTTTTGACTTGTTCAAATATATTCAATCTAAAGGTTTTAGAGAATTCTATCCTCAAAATTCATAACATGTCTTTGAACTGTTCAAAGATCTTTGATACGATCAAACGTATGAATTTAAAGCAATTAGTTCTAAGGTTATTTAGTGAATATGATTTATATTCAATATTATTCTTCCATGATTCCATCTTGATGGAATTAAGTAGTGGGAGCAATTGAATCTTATATGATTTGATTCGTTTGATATTGAATGTTACCGAATTAGTTTCAATACTCTTGGGGTTATACTCCAGTAACACTAATTCATCTCTTTAATTAATGTTCCATTATTTTCTACAATTGCATATATGATATGTATAGGTAGAAAATTTGAATCTTGAAAAGTTTGAGATTTCAATCTTTCTTTTATATAATAGTTATATAATGGAAATTACTTACACCTCGGAGGTATAAGTAAAAGTTTATCGTTTATTCTGTTTAATAGAATATTGTATTCTATTTAATAGATATCTTTCCTACGATTCTAAGTAATAAAATCGTTTTATTACTTGTGTGTAACATCAGATGTTAACTATTGTAGAAAAGACTTGACTTATTGAAGTCAAATGTGAGAATGATAAATTATAAATGGAACTACGTAATTAATAAGATGAAACAACCCTTATACATCTTCTACAAATCCAATGGGATAACAGAATCATTCACGAGTATTTGATACTTAATGGTTCCGTTGTTTTCTTACTGAAGAAAAATTATCCTATAACTTGTAATGGAAGCGATATTTGATATCGATTCTGGAAGTTCACCATTGAACCTTAGATCTAAGATTGTTCATAGCTTACTACGATCAAGTTTTGAACTTGATTAAGCTTTCATTATGAATTAGTTCATGATATGTGCTAATTGTTTGCGCAGCGAAAGCATTGTGAGCTTGTTAAAGGTTTGACCTTTACAGTATGACAGTGAGAAATGTTATACTCAGCAATCTATTGTAGATTCTGAGAAAACTTATCTCTAGTCACACTAAATGAACAATTAAAGATATTGGTTAATGTTGATAATAAACTGTATACTTTAGCTAAAGAATGCAAAGTGGCGTTTTTGGATGACTTATTCGAATAAGAGATCAGTTGTGATTTCCTTGTTGAAGAGTACATTCTGGAATGGCCCTAGAGTTTGTGTTCTGCTGAAATTGCAGTTTACTGTGCTAGCTTATAGAGCCTATTGTAGACTCGGATAAGTCTTCCAGAAATATGTGTTCTCTATTTTTGATATCGTCAGATTGTCTGATCTTGTCAAAGTATATAGAATACATATGTGATAAAAGGGTTAGTGGGAGTGTACATATTACTTTCTAGTGTTATATATCTTAACGACATTGTCATTATTATAGTAATAATGAGATGTTTATGAGGTAAAAGAATTACCTAAGTCTTCTTTACTCCGTGAAAGCATTGGGAGTTGTCTCTGTTATATTTGATATAAAGTTTTATATATGATATGAAACTTGGAGACTTGTGAGATACTCATATTAGTCGTACATTAGATATGATCTAATAAAGGACATAACAAGGCTATCTGTATGACAGTTAGTATAACTGTTCGACAGTTATTGTATGTCTTATACATAGTATTCATCTTTCGTAAAGGATGATTCATTTTTTCGAAAGAAATATTGATTAGAATGTCTAAACAATATTATGTATCATTTGATGATGACATAATGAATACTTTATTATGTGCGATTAACGATGTCGATTTAATCGTAATTGTTACGAGTTATTTTGACATCCTATAGACCATATGATGGATCTTGAAACACGTTCTTTGTGATCTTTGAGATATTAAGAACGAGTTTCTAATTCATGGAGAATATAGTCTGCAACCATTAGGGTCATATTAGTTTTGAGACTAATTATGACGTTAGACAGTCTACGTCATAAAGAGTCAGAAAAGATGCAGTGAGAGTGTCACGAAGGATTCTACCTTTTAGTGGAATCAAATGCAACTTTTGAAGTATTGACTTATGAAGTTGCATAGTGACCTTTTAAATTAGAAGTTTTTGAATTGTTATTGTGCTTGCGGTTGTCTTTATAGTATTTTGGATTTGATCCTTAAATACTTGGACAACTCAGTAGCTGTAGCACAATACTGATGTAGCATCAGAGTCATATTAATGTATAATCTAGATTCTACAAAATATGAATGATGCTGACTATGGGAAACGATGGAGTTTGTTTGACAAACTCAATATGTTATAGTGGACTTGTTTTTGTTGCCTACCTCTTAAGTACTGGGTGAGCTTTTGAGGACCATGTGCATACGATGCATATTGAGACGTGTATATGATACCGTGGATTGGCACTAGAGCAAGTGGGAGAAATTGTTGGGGTTGGTGCTCAGAGCGCCAATCCGGGCCGTATTTATGTCTGATTCATGAATACGAACATCCCTTATTCCATAATATTACTTATTTATGGTTGCACCTCTTGTTCTTATATACGTATTCGATCTGATTACGATTAGATTGAAACTAAATGTGGTTTAGTGATATGTATATATTAGACAAAGGCCCGATAATATATAATGCAGTACACAGTTACAAAGTTAGTTTGTAATTGACATTGGGAAGTGTCACTGCTATATGTATATTATCAAACATAGTTCCTGGTCAAGATTTGCTAACACGGGTCGGTTAGTCAAATCCGTTGAGACCAGTACATGTCGTATATCGAGACTTGGTCCGATGGTTTATCCCAATGAACCATGAGTCTATGGAGACTCGTATAGACGTGTAGGTGTTTATAGTGGATAAACACTGAACGGCTCACCGAAGATTCTTAATGGATGGTACGCCAACGTCAATAAGAATCTTCTCGGGTTGAGTAGCATAGTGGTCCTTCGACTTGAGACACCACTGTGGATGTATGAGACATCCTCCACACTTAGATGGCAGTCACGTCACCGATCTATTTAGATCAGACCTCCGCCTGTTCGTTGGGTGTGGATCGATCCTCAGGATATCCTGTGTGTGTCAAGATAGGATCCGTCAGTTCTGTGTACAGAGCATAGGTAGTCCATATAATATTAGCAGTCTGTTAAATCTGTGGCCACAGTATACATCGGAAGTAAGTTCCGAGTTTTAGAGATTGCTAATAGATACGTCGACGAGATAATACCTATAGAGATTTGACGTTTACATCTATATCTCTGGATTATCTGGATACCTGTGACGGAGGGATTATACATATGCAATGACCTCGACCTGTATGATTCAGCTAGTTTATCCGTGATCGTCATAATCTACGGGTGGATAGATTATGCACATGAAATTGGATTTCATGACGGATATACCTGAATCTAGAGAGTCTCAATAATGAAACATACTCGTAGAGCACTAGAGCAACATTTATGAATAATGATGATTATTTATAAATCGTTTAATCGTTAAACGAAAAATACATGCGAACGGGCCGAACCGTCATTTCCTAATTAATGTGTATTTGTATTTAATATATGATATTATTAAATACACATTAATAAATAGTCAAATAAAGGTATTTGACATATATCATTAATATATGTATTTGAGATATTTAAAGTAAATATAATACATATGTTTGATATATTTGTATTTAATTAATTATTTAATTATTTAATTGTTAAATGATTAATATAATTAAAAATAAATATATCACCAAATGATAAAGTTAGGAAATGATTATAAGTTGCAATTGTTGACTTATACATTAAAGGAAAAGGTTGTCAAATTGATTTGACTTCTTAAGATATTTGTTCAAATTGTTTGAAAAATGAAAATGTCTTTTTCCTTTATTTTTTCTTAATTTCGGCCATGACCTTAATTAAATATAATGGTTATATTTTTGAGTTGCAATTGTTGACTTTCTTTATTCATTAAATTGTTTGATGATTAAGTTGCAAGTTGATAAGCAAATTAAATGAAATAAAATATCATGATATTTTGTATATTTTTCTCCACCAATTTCGGCCAAGGCTTCTTTGGAGGAGGTATATATTGTTTCATTTATTTTAGGGTTTCATTAACCTTTTCACTTTATCAAAACTCCATTAAAACAAGGCAAAGAAGGTGAGAGAAAAGAAAAGAAAAAACAAGGAAAAGCTTGGAATTTAGTAAGTATTTCCAACCTTCCATTAGAGAGTAATTTGTTCCTCTTGTTGTGGGCAACATCTTGTGATGTTCTTGAGTTTTTCTATTCTTATTCTTTGTACTTTTGATGGATAAAAGTTTGATGAAGATGATTTGCATGTATGATGTTGGAAGTTTATTACTAGTGTAGTAATAAGCATTCTTTTAAGGTTTTAGAACCTTGTTGCCATTCTAGAGTTATTGACCCACTCTTAAATGACCTAGAATTGTTCTATAGTTGTTTCATTGTGTTGAGACTTGATTTGGATGGAAGAAACATGATTAAAGTAATTGATTTAACCAATTTGGTCTAATTTGTCCAATTTGAAGAAATTGAAAAATTAGGGTTCTTGACCAATTCCAAATTTGGGCATTTTCATATATGTTGAGCATTTGGGTGTGTATATGATGCATGTAAAGTTTCATGTTGATTGGATTTCATTTGGATGTTTTTGAAGCATGAAATGACCAATGGTCATTTGGGCACCAAATGGTGCATTCGGCCTTTGTGAGGAAATTTGGGGATTTGGTTGCTTTTGGTGTTTTGATGTTTTGAACATGCTAAGTTCATCTTAGAAATGATTTAGAATCATTCAAAATTGATTAGATCAATTTCGGACTAAAATGGACAAAATACCAATGTAAGGGCATTTCGGTAAATTCACTTGAATATGATTCATTTGAATTTTATTTCATAATTTGATTATTGGAATGTTAAATAAATATGTTTATTTAATTAATCCGAGAAAAAGTTTTGAAATCGGGAGATACGATCTTCCGTCGCTTCCGCTGCGTTACCGGATTTCTGCCCCTAAAAACCCTACAACATGCACATCGAATATAAAAAAATTTACCCTCTAAAAATATAATTGTTAGAGAGGGATATTTTAGATATTTTATGATTTATATTATTATTAATATTTTAAAAAAATAATTAAAAAGGAAATAGCTGTTAGGCTCAATTTGAGCCAAAATTGGTTTTGACCGTTAACCATAACAGGTAGCTGTAACAATAAACGGTTGAAATTGTAATCGTTTGGTTACGGTTTCAACCGAACCAACCTTCGAGACGGTTGGTTTTGCTTCGAACCGTAATCGAATCGATCGGATCCGGTTCGGTTTAAAGGACAAAAATTCACGATTTGGTTGGTCAACAGTTCGGTTTTGATTCTCTTACGGTTTTTAACCGTAACCATGTAACCGTTAAAATTTAAATTTGAAAGGCGCCTCACGATTCTCTATTTCTTGCTTTGGTTAAGAATTCTAAAGTTTCATATTTATGTATGAGATATTTAACTCATAGGATTTTATTTTTACACCTGTGTGGTAGGGAATAATACGAAGAAACATAAATTCCTAAGATTATTACCATTAAATTAGCATCCATAAAGGTAATATTATTACACAAAATAAATTCAGTGTATGTTTGGATATTATTAAAGGTCATATTTTCTTAGTTTCATGTGTATTGTAATATATGAATTTGAGAATCTCTATATATATAATTATTTAATTTTTTTAATTTTTTGTATTATTATTTCTTTTTGCAGAATCATATGATTATTTTGTAGATTTGGAAATGTATAGAGTAACTTTTGTAACTTTCACTGTGCATCGCTCCCCATTTCCCAACGTAGTTGTTACCAAACACATTATCGGATTCATATCGAGGAATTAAGGAGTGCTTGCACTTGCAGGGAGGCCTTGCTGAAGGGTATCCCTCATTATTAGCGAAAATTATATTATGTGCCGGGTGTATATGACATCTCTTTCATAGCAGACGGATTCCACAACTGTGTGGGGTCCGCCTGCTGTGAGAGAGATGACATATATACCGGCACATGATATACCTCGTACTTGTCTCTGATAAAATTTAGAATTTTTTTATCTTAGGAGAGGGGATGAGGATCCTTAAATGATAAAAGAGGATCTCTGAATAATAAAAAAAAAGGGATCCTCAAGGGACCCCAAATCCCGAATAATAAATAATTTTTCCTTAAAATAAATTTAAATTATTGAAAAACATATTAGTTGAATTATTACTTTATCCAGAAATCAAACATACATATTCAAAAAATTGATATAATATATTACACAAATCATAATTTATATTAAGATTGAAATTCGTATTTTATGTCTTTTTATTTAGCCCGTAACTTAATAAAATGATGGATCACTCATTCAAAATTGATTATATATAATTTTTCCATTTAAACCCTTTTACTATTTTTAATTTATATATTTTTATAAATATTAAGTTATTTTTTATTTACATCTATATAAAATTATAAATAAAAATTTGAACACATTTATTAAAAAATTAAAAATAAATAAATTAAAACTTAAAGGGATAATGTGAAGGTAATGATGATTTTGCCTAATCCTCATCCCTTCCCCGAATAAAAAATGGGTATTAAATTTTCCCCGTCCCCACCCTCGACGTTATTTTTTTTCAATTTTTCATCTCCGATCTCCTCCCCAATTAAAGAAGACTCAATCCCCTGACTTCATTTCATTCATGTGGATCCTTCTTATTCAGGAGACAAATGTTAAGTCCCCATTGGATCTCAAAATAATCCCTTAACAAAAATACCATATATAATAGAATTATTCAAAATCTTATGTTGTTTGTCCTGATGGATCTACTGAAATTAATGGAATCTAATAAACAAAGAATAGATAAATTTTGTGAGCTTAGAGACGTGCTAAACGTGGAAATGGTTTTTATCCTGGTTTTATTTACACTAATTCTCCTATGTCAACTAAGTTGAAAATATTAGTCCAAATGTGAACAATATTTATCATCTGAAGGAGCAGCAAGACTTGTGTCAATTAGTAAAAATAAACAAAATATTTTTGGTGCATATTTGTATCTAATCAATCAACTATAGTAAGATTTCAACGACCCAATAGATCACATCATTATTATTTTTTTTTTTTTTCAGAAATGTTGGAAATTCCGCCGTCAAATCACCCGATCCGAGTTTAACTAGAGCATGTAAAACCCCCCAATGTCTCAAACACTTATAAAAAATGCACCACTTATACTCAACCCAGGACTTGACAATCAAATTATAAGTCATTTGTTACCAAGCACCACCTCTTAAGGCAATAGATCACATCACATCAAAGCTAAGTAGTTTAATCAAAAGTATGTAATAAATCTATGGAAAAGCGATTTGAGTGATTTGCGATTAATAAAAAATTATCGGGGCTTAATCAAAAATTAATCGGGAAAGATAAAATTGAAATTTGGCATGGTTGAGAATAAAAAAATTTAAATTATCTCTCAAAATTCTATAAAAACGCTAAAAATTGCTCATTAATAATTAAAAATTACTAAACAATTTAAGAGTTTTATTTTCTCGATAAGAATTAGTTTAAGTCAAAATATATTTTCATTTTTAATCTTTTTAAATAGAAACCTTTTTTTCATATAAAATCATCAATTAAAACTCCAAAAAGATATTGAAAAAAAAATAAATTAAAAAGTGAAATAAGACGATTTTTAAGAAATCGTAAGTCGGAAATTAACCGATTAATTAGTTAACTCGCACGTATATTGATGTCGATTAAAATCGACTAAAATCGATCGGATCAAATCGTTTAAATACTAATTTATGATTAATCATCGATTAATCGCTTATTAATGGACGATTAAATGGGATATCATCATAGATGTTGGTACACCGTACCCATAATGATTGCGTACTAGTAGTGATACCTAACAAAAGAAAGTATCAGATAATGTGTGTATGTGTCCAATGTCAAAATCATGAAAGTAAGATTCTATATTTAAAAGCATTAATGCATAAAACTATCATGCAATGTTATAAATATAGAGCAAACAACTATAGATTTACATTTTAAAAAAAACGCATTTACTAATTAATGCTATAGAACATATGATGCATAATAAGTGTTTGTGGGTTAATTCGAACTTTAAAAGCGTTTTGATGTGTTTTGAGTATGTTTTGTTGATCCGGATCATAATAAGCTTAAGCGGACTTGTCAAGCTAAAAATCGATAGAATCGAAACGAAAACAGGGAGTCTTCCAGACCCCACAGGGTGCGTCGCGATGCATCCATGGGCATCTCGACGCGGCCCAGTGTATTTTTGAGACATAATCTAAAATTTATTGCACATTGCGATGTAGGTCTATGCGCATTGCGACGTTGCGTGAAGAATTCCAATTTCATAAGAAAGAAAGCTCCCATCAGCCCCTATAAAAGAACCAACACGTCTTAACCCTAAAAAAGATACTTTTGGAGACCTCAAAATAGAGAAAAACATACAGAATAAGGCAAGAATCAGAATCTCAACCCAAGCTGGAGATTAAAGTCGAAGATCATAGCAAGAGTTCTTTCTTCCTTTTCTTTCATAGTTTTATGTTTATGAATTCTTGTTTTGTAATAATGGATTATCTGAGTTTAATGACAATCATGAGTAACTAATTCGTTTATCTAGGGTTGTAATATATTTTAAGCACATTAATTAATTAAATTTGTATCTTTTTATTCTTTTATGTTTGTTATTGGATTGTTTATTATTCTATGTTATTAATGCGTTCTATTATCTGATCACCAATAGGATGTTGGGTTCTTAAGAACTAGCCAAGGATCTAATAAGCATAAAACATGTGTGAATACTCAAAGAAATATAGCGGAAATTATACTCACTTTGATCGATTGTGTGGATGTGTTGAGAACAAAAATTTTGCTCCTTTGAAGTGCTCCAAGCTCCTCTTTGAATGATTGTGTGTTGAGCTCCAAGCCTTGGTGAATGAATTCCAAACTCAATGGATGTTTCCCTATCACCTTTGAATGACCCTTTTGTGTGCTAGAACTTAAGATTTTTGAAGCAAAAATCAAGAAGCAAAGCTTCACGCCTAAATGAGAGAAAATAGGAGTGATATTTTCGGCCAAAGAGAGAAAAGTGAGAAGTGTTGTGTTTTTATTTTCCAAAATCAATAAAATCAATTACCAAAATTCCAAAGTTAGTAAAGGTCTTTCACAAGTCAAGATAATGTATTAAACAAGTTAACATCAAATCATCACTAACGTCCATCACCATAAAGGTAAATGTTGACTAGTGATGTGACTTGAGGTGGGCCCCACTTGATTCAAAATCCGAGTGGGCCCGGAAACACATCCCGGGATCGGGTTCGTTAATTCCGAATTAACGAATTTTCCGTTGCGACTTAATTAAATCAAATTTAATTAAATAATTATGCCTAGCAAAATTACTATTAAAGTCGCTCGTGAATTAATTCTAAATTAATTCGTTCGCCCGAATTAAAATCTAATTTTAATTCCGTTATGAAATCTAATTTCATTTAATATATCGAATATATTATTTTAATCGATTAATTCCAAATTAATCGTTCTCTCTCTTCTATTTGAATTTTATCCCAGATAAATTCTCGCCGTAATTAATCCTAGATTAATTTTCTCTCTCTCATAATTAATCCTAGATTAATTATGTTCGAGTCATACATCATCGGTGAATCTTCGAAAAGTGACCCATGAGATCCCTGAATATGTTGGCAGTAAATCTGGTCGTCGGACTATCCGAACACGTGCGTACCTGGTACCATGTTCCTACCGATTTACAAGACATGGTTGGCTTCTAGCAAAGCGTCGTGCCTAGACGAAAGTCTATCGATTATCGTAAGTATTAGCGATGTAAGTCTCAGGTTAAGACCATACACACCTACCCTGATTTCGGCCTCCCATAGACACATAGTCATACTACCAATGGGATTCCGCGGGGTCTATCCAGAGCAAAGCTGTTTCCGTACCATCGGTAAACACAACCTCATATCACACTTTCATAAGTATCCAATACTTAAATATATAAGAACTATGATGTTACGCTTCCATAACACGCACAAGTGCAATACTAGTCTATTCCGCATTAACGATATCCAGTCTCGATAATACTACGACTAGGGATATTTAATGATTAAACCTTCATGGATTGATATTGTCTCATATCTTATAATCCGGAACTAATCATAAGGACTTTTATCATTTATATATTTAAGTAATCTAATTACAAAATGATAAAATAGCAATTTCCATTGACACATAGTTAATTTGTACAAAAACCACAATATCTTTTACAAATAGTGACGCTATGGGTCATAATTGTCCAAAATAGGATATGTGTGGTAAACTCATAGGAATTTGGTGTTAGAGTTGGTTCTTAGAGTGCCAATCTAATTGTACATTTTATTATTTATTAATAAAATAACTACATTTTCATTTCATACTTATATTACTAATATTGTCATTATGCTTATTAGATTGATGTATGGATATGCTAAGAACTACATCGACCTTAGAATAGACTTGTAGTAATACTGGACTCTAGGTGGTCCGAAATTAGGATAAGTATTACTATTGTAAATTATTCTTAAAGTATATAAACTCACAGTCGTAGGTTTTGGAATATGGTCGAATTCCTATAACCTAAAAGACTAGCACATGTCGTATATTGGAATTGGAGTTCCAATGGTTTATCCCGATATACCATGAGTTTTGAAAACTTGTATAGACGTGTGGGTATTGGTTGGACCGAATACTGAATAACTCACATGTGATTCCTAATAGTTGGAAGTACACATTACCGTCAATATGAATCTCCTTCAGTCTAGTAGCATATGTAATCATTTGACTATAGGATAAAATTGATTTTGTTTAAGATCCTCCACATTTGATGCCATGTATGTCATAAACCTTTCATGGTCTGGCCTCTAGATGTTCGTTGGGTGTAGACTGATGCACTCAGTAATCAAGAGCGAAGCAAGATAAGATCTTTCGACCCGTATGTGTACCATAAGGGGTTTAGGTATCCATGTCAGTAAAGTCATAATTCTTAAAGCTTTGGCCAAAGTTGATCACCTAGGGTGGATCGCATCAGTTATGAAGAATCGTGGACATGTCGACATGAAATGTGCGCCTCAGAAACTTGACGGTGTATTCTATGTTTTCTAAGCACAACTTAGATAGCCTACGACAGATGGATTGGTAAACATATGTGATTACCTCGACTAGTATAGTTCAGAAAGGTCGTTCGTGTTTTTCACGAATTCAGAGGTGGCCCAATTACGTACATATTGGCTAGGCTTATATGACGAACGTGTCTGAACTTAGAGAGTCCTAATATGAATTGTACTCGTTGAACACTTGGATAGCAGATTAATTTTGATAAAAGATAATATTCTATATTATAAGTATCAACTAAGATAATCAAGTGTTATTGGATAACATTGATTATTTACTTTGACCTAATTGCATTAACTGGATTAATTCAATAATTACACAATGACTTAATTGTAAAATCATAATTATATCTACCATTTGAGGATATTATGGTAATTGTAAGTATGTAATAATAGATGGTTTTGGTTTGATTAAATTGGATTAAATCAAAGTGGCAAACATTGAACTAATCCATTTCCTAATCATTGTCTTGATTTAATTTGATTAAATAAAAATGGTAGACAATGGAGATTAGTCACACCTTATTATACATAATTGGACAAATTAGATTAAGCCCACATAAAAGTTGATTACAACTTTTATTAATTGAAAATTGCCTAAATTTTGTTATAAATAGCAAGCTTTAGGAAGATTTTAATTAAGTAAAGCAAAAGCTTGAGAAAGTTAAATACAAGTAAAAATTACATAAATTAGCCTAAGTTATAGAAGTGTTTAGAGAAGTTTTGTGAGATCTATACAACATTTCATTAGGAGAAATCAAGATTGGATCTTAGAGTGAAGCTTGCTAGCATTGGAATCAAGAATGGATTTAGGATTCAAGCTTGCTAACTTTGGATTTTCTTCACAATATTTCAACAATGAGAAGTAGATTGAATCTTTGAATCAACCTTGTTAGTTAGTTTGATCTTCTCCAAAAGCTATATTTTCAGTAGTGAGTTTTTCATTAGTGAGACATATAGTGATGAATTATGTATTAGATACATAATGTTGAAATTAGACTATCTAATTGTGTTATGATGCTTTGGAAGTATAAACACAATATGCTTGTAATTGGGTCAAAATGTTTATGTTAGACATAGACATAAAATTAGAGTTTGGAACTCTAGATAATAGCTTAGAGTTAAGGCTACCATTCTAGAATCACTTGATCACTTTGGGTGACCTAGAATTGTTCACGAGTCACTTTATTGTGGGATTCTAATTTGGTTTGTATTTTGGATTCAAAATTACACAAGTGCGTATTTAGAATAAATTTATATTTTTGTAATAATATTTGATATTTTGAAAAAATTGACTTTTGTTTTATAATATGTGATGATGTTGGTTTTGATGTTAAAATTAATTTTGGGTATTTTTGAAGTGTTTAGGGAAGATCGGAAGAAATTAGGGTCAAATACCCTAATTCATTCAGCTAGACCCGGCCGGCGGTTCGGTTCAGGTTCGGAACCAAACCGAACCGGCCGGTTACCGGTTCCACACTTAAGTGGAACCGGAACCGAAAACCGAACCTTTCGGTTCCGGTTCGGTTCGGTTCCTTTTTTTTTTTAATTAATTTAAATAAAAAATTGAGATTAAATTTAATAAAAAAAAATTATTACATTGAAGAGCTTGAGCTTAAATTTTTAAAAATTTAAGTTGCCTACGTATCCTCCAAGGGTGAGAGGAATCAAAGCTCACGTAGTTCCATTATGTTCTCAGATGAGCTTGCCATTTTCCGTTTGAGAAATTAGGAAGAAAAATAAGAAAATTGAATAATTGCGAATAAGAGAACTAGAGAATTATAGAAAATGAGAGAGTTGAGAATTTGGTGTGATGAAATTATGAAAATTAATCCTATTTATAGAATTTTAGAATTTTTTTGATACCAAATATGCCCCTAAATATAACCGTTTTATTACCGTTATTAGGGGTACATTAGTAATTAATATTTTATATAACAAAAATATTTTTTTTTTTCAATTTTTTTAATTTTTTTTTTGGCAGGGAGCCGTTTGGCAGGGAGCCAAACGGCTCCCTGCATCCCCCAACGGCACTAGCCGTTGGGGGAATTAGGCCCCCAACGGCTAGTAGCCGTTGGGGGCCGTAGGGTTCTGTTGGAACCCTACGGTTCCAACCGGAATCGTTCGGTTCCGGTTGGAACCGTCCGAACCGGTGGAACCGTACGGTTCCACCGGTTCGGACCGGTTCGAGTTGGGGTGGAACCCCAACCGAACCGGTCCCATTCCGGTTCGGTTCCGGAACTGGAACCGGAACCGGTTGGAACCGGAACCTTCCGGTTCCAACCGGTTCGGTTCCGGTTCCGAACCGGAACCGTGGCCGGGTCTACATTCAGCTCTCTGGAAAGAGAGCTGAAGGTAATGCAAAATGAAATAAATTAAAAAGCGCACGCACTGTAGCGTGTGACTTCACGCGCGTGTGCCCCCCTGAAGCGTGCTGAATTTGTTTTCATCCGTTTTTGAGATTCCGAATTCCGATTCAGCCCCGGTTTTTTTCCTATGCACTCGTAATGAAATATATTATTTCATTAAATTATTTAAAAATACAATTATACTTGATATATATGGGTTTGACCCACTTCCGCTGCGCGGGGTCCTGACCCACCTCCGCTGCGCGGTGGTCCCACATCCGCCCCGACAAAATGGTATCAGTAACAAGGCTTAACCACACAACACATGTTACATGTTAGACATGTATTTGAATCTATGCCTCTATATTTTAATTTAATTATGCATAAGATATATTGGATATATAAAACATATTTTAAATTAAAATTTTTGACCTAATTAAATTAGTGATTTGATTGTCATAAATCTCACATGATTAGGTGATTACTTTATTTTAAGTAATAATATTAGTAATGTTGGAGCATTATTAGAAGGTTCTTCTTATCAATACAGAGATGAATGAGTTCTTACTACTTATATCCAAGATCGTCATTAGTGTAAGGGTATAAGTTTTCGGAACTTAGGTCGCTCCGGTAAAATATTAGATGTATCGTGATGAGTTAACGCAATCACCCAATATCATCATTAGTATAAGGGTGTACATACAAAGCTCATTAATGCACATTGACAAGAATACACTAGAACACGTCTTAATCCAATATTGTCATTAGTGTGAGGATCATAAATGGTTCAGGACGAAACTATGAGTCACATGAAGTGATTAACATTGGAGGTCTACCTAATTAGTTTATAAAGGCTAATATCGTCATTAGTATAAGGCTGAAGTAAATGTCATAGGATCCACTTCCCGCTATGAAATTTTGATAGTCAAATTTCTATTTTTCCGTTAAGATAGATTACAGAATTACGTAAAGTGGTGGGATGACACTAATAGATTTAAAATTCCATAATTAATTAGTGTTATTATTTCGTACTGAAAATTATTCTATTACTATTTAAAATATTGTCTTGTAGATGGCTGCCGCTAAATACCAATAAACTATAAGGAGCCGAGAATTATTTCGAATGGGAAATAAACATACACCTTATCTTGGAGTTTGAAAAGTTGACTTATGTCACTGTCAATCCATTGCTTGTTGAAATCGATCCTGACTCCACTCCAGAAGAGCGAGAAACTTTTAATAGATGGAATGATGATAACCTTAATGTGAAATCCTACATTTTGGGATCGATGGTTCCAGATTTGCTGAGACAGTACATTGAAATACCGGATGCTTGAAGCATCATGCGAACACTCAATGAGTTGTTTGAGGCAAATCAAGAGATCGAACTTTATCGAAGGTCTAAGAAATTGTTCCATCCTGAACGTAAAGATGGAGGAGCTGTTAGCATTCATGTTTTGAACATGATCGACCAGATTCGATACCTGGAACGACAAGGTATTGTGATTGATGAACGAATGGGCCGTAATTTGATTTTATCTTCTTTGTCTGGTTCTTATGCTGGCTTTGTATTAAACTTCCATATGCACGCGATGCAAGCTAGATACGAAGAACTTCATAACATGTTACTCAGGGCGGAGCATGATTTGATGAAAGGAAACCCTACATTGTACCTCCATGGTGGAGCTGGCTCTTCAAAGACTTATCAATAGTCAAAGAAAATAAATATGAGGAAGAAGAAGATTGCAAATAAGAACTTCAAGAAACTCAAAGGCGCAAAACCGAAAATATCTCGTGATCACTGTCTACATTGCAAGAAGTTTGGACACTAGAAGAAAGATTGTCCAGAGCTGATAGGAGAAGTAGGACTCTCAGGTACACCTTGTATTTTTCCAATTATTGACATCTCATTAGCCTTATATGCAAATAGTGGATGAGTGTTAGACACTGGCTGCCCTACTCATATTTGCGACTCCCTGCAGTAATGAGGGTAAAAAGAAGGCTAATAAGGGGGAGATCCAGCTTAAAGTTGGCAATGGCGAGACATTGGATGTAAAAACCATAGGAACAGTTGTTTTAGATCTCCCTAATGGAATAATAAGATGTTTCTAATTAGCGACGAAATTTCATTTTCGTTTCTAATTAGCGACGGAAAAATTCCATTTCTAATTACCAACAGTTTTAGAAATTAAAATTAAAATTTAAAATTAGCGACGGAATAAATATGATGTTTCTATTTAGGGACGGAATATTAATTCCGTTTCTAATTAGCGACGGAAAAATAAATGACATACAAAAATTATCATGTGTTTTGATTTGAAAGTTGAAATAACACTGATTTTGTTTTTCTAAATGAAATTAGCGACGGAATAATAATATGTTTCTAATTAGCGACGGAATTTCAAATCTGTTTCTATATAACGACAGAATATTAATTCCGTTTCTAATTAGCGACGGAATAATAATCCATTTCTAAATGAAATTAGCGACGGAATAATAATATGTTTCTAATTAGCGACGAAATTTCATTTCTGTTTCTAATTAGCGACGGAAAAATTCCATTTCTAATTACCAACAGTTTTAGAAATTAAAATTAAAATTTAAAATTAGCGACGGAATAAATATCATGTTTCTATTTAGCGACGAAATATTAATTCCGTTTCTAATTAGCGACGGATTAGCGACGGAAAAATTCCGTTTCTAGATGAAATTAGCGACGGAATAATAATCTGTTTCTAATTAGCGACGGAATTTTATTTCCGTCTCTAATTTAGTGATGGGAATTTTTTTTGTCGCTAAATTTCATCCCTAATTTCATTATCCATTTCAATTCCGTCGTTAAACTTTGAAACTGAATATTCCGTCGCTAAATTCCGTCGCTAAAACTGTAATTTCTTGTAGTGACGGGAGCTGAATGATCAACAACAGACACAAATAATGATGATGAGTAAATAATTATAATGGGGAACTATCTAAAAATGTAATGGAACTACGTGAGTTTTGATTCCTCTCACCTACATATGATACGTAGCCAACTAAAGTTTTTAAAAATTTAAGTTCGAACTATTTTATTTTATTTTTAATTTAATGTAATATAAATTAAAATTAATAATTTCAAATTAATAAATTAATAAATTTGAAATCCATTTTTTTATAAAATATAATTTTAAATTTTAAATTAATAAAAAAACACGGAACCGAACCAAAACCATCCGGTTCAGTTTCGATTCCCGATTCCACCACATTCTTTTGGAATCGGAACCGAATCGAAATTATATGGTTTGGTTCTGGTTCCACAAGCATGGAACCGGGAACTGAACGGTTCGATTCCGGTTCGGAATCGAACCGAACTAGTGGCCAGGTCTAGCCTTATCTTTAAAATTTTACATTTTATCGAAACTCATCTTTTATTATTTTCCAAAAAATTAAAATTAAAATTTATTTATTTAAGATAAAAAGTTAAATAATCATAAAATTAAGAGATATAATAAATATCTTTAAAAAAAAAAAACAGAATTAGGAAAGAAGTAAAAGAAAAGTGTTTAAGATTTGATTATTATGTCATGAATTAGAGTCTATAGAATGTGTTTCTTAAAAAAAATATATGATAATTGGGGTTTTTTCTATTACGTTTAAGCTCGAATTGAGTAATTTACGATAGAGTTTTCGAGATCGATGATTTTTGATAGTCAACAAAATCAATAGCTTTTATTTTTTTATATATAAAATTGGAACAATCCGACAGCAATTAGCGATTTATCAACCGGGCTGGGAATATTATTACCCATTTGATAGACAAAATTAAAATGAGTGAATCATACGAGTTGAAAAATGCTCGTTAATCTGGCGGCCAAGAATATCTGAATAAACACACGTGCCTTAAAAACACACGTTTTCCAAAAAATCACCAATAATGGAAGCCAGCCAGACTCACGGGTCCCAGTGAACACCTTGAAAATCTTTGAAACAAGAATATGGGATTGACCAAAAATGTCCCATAAAAATTGCCACCGATTTACCGTGTTCGTATTTACAATTATGTATGCATATGATTCGATTACGGTTGAAATTGTAATCGAATCATATGATCTACGATTCGATTATAGTTTCGACCAAAATCAAACCACAATCATAATCTTAAATCGAATTGAACTATATGATTCGATTTGGTTTAAAGTTGAAACCGTTATGATTTTTTTGAAATAAAATAATTTAATTGTTAAAAATAATTAAAAATTAAAAATTTACTAAAACATAAATTGATTATTTATTTATTTTTTTGAAAAAGAGTTTACATTTAATTAATTTACTTACATATCTTTTTGGGGGTGTAGAAGATGAATCAAGACTCACGATTCTGTTATATTTTATTCTTAATAATTTATCTTATTTACATTTTATTCATACTGAGAAGACGGTATGGTTCCTGAGTCTTCAGTATTAGATGTGTATGTGTATCACATAAATTTTCAAAAGTTTCCGGTCGATTTTCTTATTCACAACGTTCCGCCCTACACCAATCCTCAATACACGTTTGAGCTTCTAACGTCTCTGGTTTCAACCCTGATCTTCTAATTTTAGAATACGATCAAATTAAATTAATTACTTTTTAATAGATTTCAAACCATCTTGTACACATAAATTCAAAATATGACATGCACATCGAATATAAAAAAATTTACCCTCTAAAAATATAATTGTTAGGAGGGATATTTTAGATATTTTATGATTTATATTATTATTAATATTTTAAAAAATAATTAAAAAAGGAAATAGCTGTTAGGCTCAATTTGAGCCAAAATTGGTTTTGACCGTTAACCATAACAGGTAGCTGTAACAATAAACGGTTGAAATTGTAATCGTTTTGGTTACGTTTCAACCGAACCAACCTTCGAGACGGTTGGTTTTGCTTCGAACCGTAACCGAATCGATCGGATCCGGTTCGGTTTAAAGGACAAAAGTTCACGATTTGGTTGGTCAACAGTTCGGTTTTGATTCTCTTACGGTTTTTAACCGTAACCATGTGCATGTCTATTTACAACCGTTAAAATTTAATTTGAAAGGCGCCTCACGATTCTCTATTCTTGCTTTGGTTAAGAATTCTAAAGTTTCATACTTATGTATGAGATATTTAACTCATGGGATTTTATTTTTACACCTGTGTGGTAGGGAATAATACGAAGAAACATAAATTCCTAAGATTATTACCATTAAATTAGCATCCATAAAGGTAATATTATTACACAAAATAAATTCAGTGTATGTTTGGATATTATTAAAGGTCATATTTTCTTAGTTTCATGTGTATTGTAATATATGAATTTGAGAATCTCTATATATATAATTTATTTAATTTTTGTTGTGATTAAAACACACACAATAGAGGAGATGTGAGAGAAAAACTCTTCTTTTATTACTACCAACAAAAGAATTACAAAGTTTATTATACAAACTTTACAAAAAACCTCTCAACCCTCTTTACTCTCTATTCTCTCAATTTCGGGATTTATGGGATACTAACAATGATCTGGGAAGACTCAATTTATAGTGCCAAAACCGTGTTGCCAGCTTCTTCAACACGTTTTGCTTTTTGCCAGCTTCTTCAACAAGTTTTACTTTTGCCAGCTTCTTCAACAAGTTACTTTCGCTTGCTTCTTCAACAAGTTACGTTTGCTTGCTGACTCCAACAAATCTCCCCCTCGGTGAAGATTTGTCCTAAAATCTGAGCCGACCATCAATCATCCAAACCGGATCCTCAAAAGGATCCTCCTCTGGCTGCATCTGTATGACTGCCTACGTACCCTGAGTTGGGATCAAGCCAATCGTAGTTCTCTGAATCTCCCCACTCTGACTATGTGGAGAGTTTTGTCATCCCGGCTATGGCACGACAGATTTCAAGCTTCTCATTCGGTAAAACCTTCGTGAACATATCGGCACCGTTGTCGTCGGTGTGAATTTTCCTGAGTTCTAACAGCCTTGAGCTCAGGACGTCCCGTATCCAATGATACCTCACATCGATATGTTTTGACCTCGAATGAAATGTCGAATTTTTACCGAGATAGATAGCACTCTGGCTATCGCAGTACAAAATGTACTTCTCCTGCTTGAAACTCAATTCTTGGACGAATGTCTTCATCCATAGCAATTCCTTGCAAGCCTCTGTAACTGCAATGAATTCTGCCTCTGTTGTAGAAAGTGCAACACACCTCTGCAACCTCGACTTCCATGCCACAGCTCCTCCTGAGAGAGTAATCAGATATCCCGAAGTAGACTTTCGGGTATCCACATCTCCTGCCATATCTGAATCGGTGTAGCCCATCAACACTGGTTTGTCGCTGCTTCCAAAACATAACCTCATCTTGGAAGTGCCTCGAAGATACCGCATAATCCATTTGATCGCATTCCAGTGTTCCCGTCCTGGGTTTGACATAAACCGGCTGACCAATCCAACTGCGTGTGCTAAGTCTGGCCTCGTGCACACCATGACATACATTAGACTTCCCACTGCTGAGGTGTATGGAACCTGTTTCATTTCCTCCTTCTCTGACTCAGTAGAGGGACTCTGTCTCGTACTCAATCTAAAGTGGGTAGCAAGAGGAGTGCTAACCGCTTTAGCCTTGTCCATCTGGAATCTCTGAAGTACTTTCTCGATGTACTCCTCCTGTGACAAGTATAACCTCCTGGCTTTCCGATCACGACCGATCCTGATGCCAAGAATCTGTTTAGCTGGCCCCAAGTCTTTCATCTCAAAAGACTTACTCAGTTGCTGCTTCAAGTTATCAATCCTCGATTGATTCCTGCCAACTATCAACATATCATCTACATATAACAGTAAGATGATAAAGTCATCGTCAGAAAATTTCTGAACGAAAACACAATGGTCTGAAGTGGTCTTCTTGTATCCCTGCTCCCTCATAACTGACTCAAACTTCACGTACCACTGTCTCGGTGCCTGTTTCAAACCATAGAGGCTTTTCCTGAGTCTGCACACATATTCCTCTTTCCCGCTGACTCTGAAGCCTTCTGGTTGCTCCATGTAAATTTCTTCTTCCAGATCCCCGTGAAGAAATGCGGTCTTGACATCCATCTGCTCAACTTCCAGGTCGAGGCTTGCTGCTAAGCTGAGTACCACTCTGATGGATGACATCTTCACAACTGGAGAGAAGATTTCATCGAAGTCAATGCCTTTCCTCTGATTGAATCCCTTGACAACTAATCTGGCTTTGTACCTGGGTTGTGAAGTATGCTCCTGTTGCTTCACCCTGTACACCCATTTGTTCTTCAAAGCCCTTTTGCCTCTTGGCAATTTCACCAACTCAAAAGTGTGATTGTCATGCAAAGATTTCATCTCATCTTGCATGGCTTCCTCCCACTTTTCTCTGTCTTCTGTTTCCACAGCCTCCTGATAGCTCTCGGGTTCTCCCCGTCAGTAAGCAGCACATACTCATATGCAGAGTATTTGGTTGAAGGTCGCCTATCTCTGTCAGACCTTCTCTGTGGAACTGTTGGTGGAACTTCTGGTACTGGTGGTTGATCATGATCATCGTCTCTGGGAGCTTCATCACCTGTACCCTCCTGTCTGGGAACCTCATCTTCAACTCGAACTGGCACCGGTGTCTGAGGTTCTGGATTCACATTTCTGTATTGCTGGGGCATTGTCTTCAATTCCTTTCTGATATCTTCTATGGTCTGGTCTTCAACAAAGACAACATCTCGGCTCCTGATGATCTTCTTCTCCACCAGGATCATACAATTTGTAGCCGAAATCATCCTGACCATAGCCAATAAAGACACACTGTCGCGTCTTCGCATCAAGCTTGGATCTCTCGTCCTTTGGGATGTGTACAAATGCTTTGCACCCAAAGACATGCAAGTGTTGGTATGACACTTCTTTACCTGTCCAGGCTTGGTTAGGAACATTACCTTTCAGTGCGACCGCTGGGGACATGTTCAAAACATGTACTGCTGTGATGAGTGCCTCCCCCCAGAATGTCTTCGGCAGCTTGGCTTGTGACAACAAGCTTCTGATCCTCTCGCACAAGGTTCTGTTCATCCTCTCAGCTAGGCCATTCAGCTGAGGTGTCTTTGGAGGTGTCGTTTGATGTCGGATTCCTTGCGTCTTGCAGTACTGATCAAACGGACCTCTGTATTCTCCACCATTATCTGTTCTGATGCACTTCAGTTTCTTGCCGGTTTCTCTCTCCACCAGAGCATGAAACTCCTTGAACACTCCTAGCACTTGATCTTTTCTCTTCAAGGTGTATGCCCAGATCTTCCTTGAATGATCATCAATAAATGTCACAAAATACAGTGACCCTCCGAGTGTTCGTATCTGCATCGGACCGCATACATTTGAATGTATGAGATCTAGTACCTCCGGTTTCCGTTGAGGCGGGGAGCTCTGGAAGGATACTCTGTTCTGCTTTCCAGCCATGCAGTGTTCACACTTCCGTAAGTGTGAGTTCTTCAATTCTGGAAGAACATTCCACCTGCGTAGTATCTCCATCCCTGTTTGGCTCATGTGACCGAGCTTTTTATGCCATAGCTCGGCTGCCTCATTACTGTTGACTGTATTTATGCTACTATTTGAAAGCTTAGCATGCATTAAATACAGGGTTGAGTCTTTCTTACCTCGTGCCACGACCATTGATCCTTTAGTGAGCTTCCAGCATCCGTCACTAAAGGTGCTGCAGAAACCTTCATCATCCAGCTTGCCTGTTGAGATCAGGTTTAACCGGATATCTGGGATGTGCTTGACTCCCTTCAACACTAGCCTTGTCCCGTTGTCTGTTTCAAGACAGATGTCTCCAATACCGACGGCCTTGGACTGTCCGTCATTCCCCATCCTTACAGCACCGTAGTCCCCTGATGTGTAAGATGAAAAGAAGTCTCTGCGAGATGTGGCGTGTATGGATGCGCCACTATCTATCACCCAACTGGTCTCGTGGCTGGCAAGATTCACAACATCTTCTTCATATATAATATGAAATTCTTTGGAGGTCTTTTCGGTGGTAGTAGCAACTCTTTCTTGATTAGAGTCACCATCTCTCCTGGACTGCTCGTTCTTCAACTTGTAGCAATCCTCTTCATATGGCCTTTCTTTTTACAGTGATAACACTCAATATCTCTAGTTCTTGACTTACCTCGGTTCTTGTCTGATCTCCCTGGGCCTCGGCTTTTACTCCTCCCCCTTCTGGTGTTCTTCTCTATCACTAGAGCTTCTGAGGTAGAGGTTGATGCTGACTCCTGCATTCTCGTCCTCTTTTCTTCCTCGAAGATCCTGGTCTTTGCCATCTCCATAGTGACTTTCCCATCTGCGGCTGAATTTATCACCGTAGATCTGAACGTTTCCCAAGATTCTGGTAACGTATTAAGGAGTATTAAGCCATTTACCTCATCTCCGAAGTCTATGCCCAATCCAGACAATTCCTTCATGGTTCCGAGGAAATCGTTGATATGGTCCGCCACAGCTGTACCTTCCTGGTATTTCAAACCCATCATCTTCTTGATGTAGTACAGCTTGTTGTTTCCAGTCTTTGCTCGGAAAAGCTCCTCCAGCTTTCTCCATAAAACACGTGCATTTATCTCTTCACTGACATGGTTTACGATACTGTCGTCGATCCACTGACGAATAGTACTGCATGTTTTCTGGTGAAGATTAGCCCACTTCTCATCGGTCATTCCTTCTGGTTTCTGCTCCAGAAACACCGATCCATCATAGTCCTTCACATACAGAAGGTCTTTCATCCTTCCTCTCCATGTGAAATAGTTTGTACTGGTTAACAAAATCATTTTTCCGTTGCTCCCCTCCATCATAAAAATTCTAAGCAGAATTTCAAAAAACGGACCTCACCGTTGCGTCCGGATGGTCGAAAATGGTGGAAATGACACTTCGTTTGTCAAAATCCGACACAGGGACCAAATAGCAAATTTCAGAAATTACGGGTCAAAGTGCAATTTCCAAAAGTTCAGGGGCCAAAGTGCAATTACGGAAAAGTTCAGGGACTAAATTGCAATTTCCAAATAGTTCAGGGACTAAATTGAAATTTCTGAAAGTATAGGGCCTAAATTGTAATTTCCAGAAAGTTCAGGGACCTATCTGAAATTTACCAGGCACCGCTGACGTGGCTGCTGACTGGGCTGCTGACTGTGCGCTGACTGGGCGACACGTGGCGGATGACGTGGCGTCTTCTTCTTCCTTAAGCAGGCGCGTGGAGCGCGTGATGAAGTCTCTGACCGGCGCGTGCGGCGCGTGCGACGTCCTCAGGCCTCCGTTTGATCGCCGGAAAATACCACCGTGCTCGTCTCGCGCGTGAAACGTCTGATGGTATGCTCAAAATCGATTTTCGACAACTTTCGTCGGAACCGACTTTCCGAACCGAATCTCCGTTACCGAGTTTCGGGATCCCTCCGAGTAACCTTAGCTCTTGATACCACTTGTTGTTGATTAAAACACACACAATAGAGGAGATGTGAGAGAAACTCTTCTTTTATTACTACCAACAAAAGAATTACAAAGTTTATTATACAAACTTTACAAAAAACCTCTCAACCCTCTTTACTCTCTATTCTCTCAATTTCAGGATTTATGGGATACTAACAATGATCTGGGAAGACTCAATTTATAGTGCCAAAACCGTGTTGCCAGCTTCTTCAACACGTTTTGCTTTTGCCAGCTTCTTCAACAAGTTTTACTTTTGCCAGCTCTTCAACAAGTTACTTTCGCTTGCTTCTTCAACAAGTTACGTTTGCTTGCTGACTCCAACAATTTTTTTGTATTATTATTTCTTTTTGCAGAATCATATGATTATTTTGTAGATTTGGAAATGTATAGAGTAACTTTTGTAACTTTCACTGTGCATCGCTCCCCATTTCCCAACGTAGTTGTTACCAAACACATTGTCGGATTCATATCGAGGAATTAAGGAGTGCTTGCACTTGCAGGGAGGCCTTGCTGAAGGGTATCCCTCATTATTAGCGAAAATTATATTATGTGCCGGTGTATATGTCATCTCTTTCATAGCAGACGGACTCCACAACTGTGTGGGGTCCGCCTGCTGTGAGAGAGATGACAT